>VUQJ01011001.1:25661-37916 GCA_015108635.1 Andinoacara biseriatus
GGGGCAGTTGAAATATATTAGTAAGATTCACGAAGAAAAGTCATGTGAGGTAGCGTGCCTTAAATGTGAAATATTACGCTGTTTTGTACTTTTCCCTGAAAGCTTTCACAACTCAAGAGCCACTCAGAGCCAAAACCTTGCGCTCTGCCTCCCCTCAGTGTTGCTCTGCTCTGTCGCTCCTTCCTATTTATCTGCCTATCGCCTAATCCATCACCCTATACTCTCTTTATCCCGCTCTCACTCACTCTCTCTCCAAGACCCCCTTATATTGTGTGTCAGCCTGAATTATTAGGATGGTGGGAGAGGCAGAGGGGCGTCATGGTAATAAAAGAAAGAGGGGCCAGTGAGTTATCGATGAGAGTTCACTGGATTATGGAGAATGAATGGGCGAGCTGGATGGTGGGAACATGGAGGTAAAGGGGGCAGATTAAAATAGTATAGGTGCTGCAGCACCGTAGTCCAATAAAGCAAGTGATACAAGTCACTTCATCCTTTAACCATCTGTCCTTAGAGGAGTCATTTGCTTGCATCATGTTGCTCGGCTTCCTCTCTTTCCTGTCACTGCCTGTCCCTTCGATTTCTACTCCTTATGATGTGCCTGCATATTAACAATTAACAGTTACCTAGCAACAGGATATACTGTATTATGTCAAAAGTGAGTACAGGAGGCTATTTACAGGATTTTCATGACATGCCAATAATGCATTTTCAGCCTCATTGTTCAGTAAATAGAAGACAGAATCGATGAAAGAGGGGAACCAGAGCAGCTGAATTGTTTAACTCAGCCTAATTCCTGCATTTGTTCTAATGGACGGTAGCTGCATTGTGTTTGACATGTGCCGATTACACACACACACACACACACACACACGTACACACTGCTCGCTGTGAACTTGATATTACATTTGGCTGCACGCTGTGATTGCCTGTATTATCGTGCACTGAGCTCATTGTGAAAAAACATCAGGTGCTAATTTCACACTGCAGCTGGACAGCACCCACCAGCATCCATGGTCCATGCAGTGGAGCAAAACAGAGCTAGGACGGTGTCTTAATGAATGACAGCGTATTTCATGATCCTGAGTTTTGCACAGCAAAAGAGCAAAAACCTGAAAATCGGCAGCAGTCGCCGTGGTTGCTGGCACTGTTTTTATGACTTCCAAATGTCCTGCTCTGCAACTGGCAGACGTCCATCACAACAAATGGCTACAAAGGAGTGAAATTTAATTTGGTTGTGAATGTCAGGTTGATTTTCACTGAAGTTCTCGCAGTTCACAGTTAGATCACAATACAGTCAATACAAAGGAGCAACACAAAGTTTCCTTCTGTCTGTTCTGTCATGCACTAAATAAGGAACTATAGCCAGCAGGGTTAGTTTAGCTTAACATAAATATAGAAAGCAGGAAACATGTCGCCAGGCTCAGCTTATTCAATGTGGTCAAAAGTTTAAACATGTCACATCTATAGATCTGGTCTCTTCATTGGGTTGGACTGGTTGGCAGACAACTAATGTGATGTTGCCTATTCTGGCACCTTGAGTTTAGCATTTTAGCGATTTAGCTTTTTTTCCCCCTCCAAATGAATGAAGACAAATAAGGAAAGACCTGAGTGATTAACCCAGGACATCTGTGTGGGTAAAGATGACAAAGACCCTGCACACACGCAGTGCTTTATCCTACCTTTTGACTTTGATGGGGACTGAAATTTACTAAATTTAGATCATGATGCATTAAATAAAACCTTAAATATAACTTAAATAAGGGTTTAATGAGGTCATAGAGAAGATAGATGTAATGGTGTCATATTAGAGAAAGAATATTTACTATTAAAGTCATCTGGTCAAGTTGGTGTACTTCAAAAGTTATCACCAACATTTCATGTGTATACTAATTCACATCCTTCAATATCGTCACAAGTTATTGGTAACTTTTTTATTGTTTCAGGCTAAATAATCACCTTCCTGCATGCCAGCAGCGACTGTCTTGCACCGCATGTTGAAGTTTTAAAATTATCACCTGGCGAGAAATTCAGGCGAGAAATTTACGCCCTGATACGTAACACAGTTTATCTCAAATCGTTGTCGTTCTCTGGCACTAAATTAACAAAGCACATGTGTGCAGACACGGCAGGTGTGCCAACGTGAGGAGGACGAATAATCATGATGAAGAGGCTACTGAGCAGCTCTCAATTCAGGATTTTGAATTACAGCTTGAGCGAGAAAAAGACCTGCAGGCAGACAGAGAGAGAGAGAGAGAGAGATGTCTGCAGATAAAGAGAGGGACAGATGGAGTGATAGAACATCAACAAGTGAGAGATCACTGCGATGGTACAAAGACAGAAGGTGAAAAGGAAGTGCTGTGGAGAAAGGGTTAAAGAAGAGCGGGGAGAGAGATGGTTGCCTGGGCAACAGCAGCCAGCGTTTTCGCTCTTTATCAATGTCTCACACGCATATGCAGACATGATACACGCATAGGTATCCGTAGGTATACATACACGTGTTCTCTCTATCCCTCCTTCATCTCCGGTGTCACTTATAGTTTTTCAGGGAGACGGGATATCTCCCTGGATTTCTCTTATTTTACTTGGGAAGCACAGGATGGAGTCTAAATTCAGTGGGTTTGCAGACTTTTCATTTCAATTACATTTCATTTATATGGGGCCGATTCACAACAACAGTTGACTGTTGTAAGGTAAAGACAAAATCACCCCCCTGTGAGCAACACTTGGCGACAGTGGGAAGGAAAAACTCTCTTTTAACAGGAAGAAAGCTCCAGCAGAGCCAGAGTCAGGGAGGGGCAGTCATCTGGTGTGACTGGTTGGGGGTGAGGGAGAGCGATGAGGGCAGAAAGAAACAGGACAAAAGACACACAACAGGAGAGAGAGCCACAGTTTACATTATATTGTACACATTTGCATATTGTACGGGGTCGCATCACCTCGTCTCAGTTTGTTTTGTGTCTTCCTGTACAAGTTGTGTATCATATTGTATCACTGCATTATATTGTTTTGTGTCATCTCATATTGTATGCTGTCAGATCACATTGCATTGCAATTGTATCGTACCATACTGTTTCGTATCAGATATCAAGTATATCACATAATATTGCATCATATCACTTTATGTATCAAAGATGAACGATATTGTATAATCATACATAACACTACATCACATCAACTATTATATTGTCATATAAGATTATATATCTATTGTAACACATGTGTGTGATATCACAGCATATTGTATAGTATTGTGGTAACAGGCTAACTGGTGTGTGTACAGGCGTGGTTTAAAAAAGCTGTATGTTTAAGTTTGGTTAGCTGAGCATCTATTAAGCCCAGCTATTTTCTGTTGCGCCTATAGAATTTAACTTGAAGACAAATAATAGTTATTGTAGTCAGAAAACCTTAATAATTATGTCTTTGCTTTTATTCTCACTTTAAACACTGCTTCATGTGTCTTTGTTGGGATTATTTCTTTATATATATTATTGCTGAACTAATGAGGTACAAATCACAGGGTAGGTTCAGTAAATAATACAACAATAATAAAAATACAACAATAGTAAAAGTTAGGTTGAAATATACTAGCAACATTTGTCTCCAGTGCCACATTTAATATGCTAGCTGTTTAAAAAAAATACCCTCACTAGACTTCTTTTTAATAACCTGAATTATTTTGTCTGTCTCCTCATAGTATCATATTTGTTTACATTTGCTGCAAGCCACACACAACCTGTCAGCCTTCACTCCTGCTGTGCATTAACCTGACACAGATCATGGCTCCATCTCCCTGACTAAACTCTGTCATGCGTGCATCTGTGCACCACATCATGTGTGTGTGTGTGTGTGTGGGGGGGGGGTTGCCAGTATCTAAGGTCACTGTAGCCTCACACAGGGAGTGTGTGAAAGCTTGTGTTTTGTGACTGTGAGTGATGAGCATGTGCGGGCCTGTGAGTGAGCTGTGTCTGCTCTGTGCTCTGCCTGGATGACAAATGCACAGAATGATGCTGTGTGACGTGGCAGTGTGGAGAGCTGTACATGTACATGCAACATGGGCGTGATGTCATGTTGGACTGCATTTTGTGTATGTGTGCATTTATTTGTCCCGCTGCACACGCACTCGGGCACATTCCACGTGCGAGAGAGAAACATAGATCACACGGGCAGAAGGGTATGGACCCCCAAGGTAGAGTGGAGCCATAAAGCGCAGGGGCCGGCCGCGACTCACAAGGACAGAACAGAGATGATGATGGCACCATCAAATTTAATGGGTTACGGGAGAAAGTGGGTGAGAGTAGAAGAGTTGCGAGGAGATGCTGAAAGAGGAGGGACTGTGAGCTGTGCAGACTAAGCAAAGAGGACCCTCAAGACAAACCGGCTTAATTGAGGCAATCACTCTCCCCCACTTCACAATCTGTAATATGGCTGATTTGAATTATGATCTCAACCTGTCCCTGAGAACCTCGGCTCCATGATTTACCTTTTCCCACTCATATCCTCCCCCACCCTACCCCACCTACTCTAAAAAAAACCTTGCATCAACTTGCTACCTCAAGCTCTGCACACTTTCAGTTTTGCTGCTTTGGATGCTGATGCTGATGCCAAGCCAGCCTCTCCACCACCACCACCACCACCACCTCCTCCTCCTCCTCTTCGCCCTCTCTTCCTCTTCCACACTATCCCACCCTCCCTCCTTCCCTCTCGGTATCCGTAGTGATTGGAGGCAGGGTTCGGCGGTTGCTAGGCGACGGGGAGAGTGTGGCAGCAGACCTCAGTGTGAGAGCGAGTCACGGTAAGATGGTGAGGGATGTTAGGGGAGAGCGCTCCCTGCTGTCCACTGCTTGCCACTGACACATACAGTGCAAAGGATCAGTTCAGTGCTTTAAACTACCTCTCATTTGGTGAACAAGCAAAAGGATCAGACAGAGGTGAGTGCGTATGTATCTCTTTGTTTAAGCAAAAAAGAGCAAATTTAGAGCTGGAGCGTGTGCTTTTATACTGTTTGTTTACTATGTTTATTGAAAATCACTGGTTTCATGGGGGGAAAATCACCCAAATGGTGGTGGACAAAGGCAGTACTCATCATTTCCCTTTCAGGGGAATTCATCTTTGCATCATCAGACCGTGTTAAGGTCACGAATTCAGAGAATTGCTGTTGCATTTCAACTGGGCTGCATCATGTTCTTTGATCTAAAGGAGTTTCACTGAGATTGTGAGAGGGTCACCACACCTATGCGCAATCAACTTTCAAGATCTCATTTCTCTGTGTCCTCAGAAATCTGTTCTCAGCCATACATTATCAAAGCAGCACCCACTGCACTGATATAACACTTAATGTCCGTGGGACACAAATTGTGACATTGTAAGAGACTCGGGATTGAAACGGATCAAAGACTGTGAAATTGTACTAGAGCATAACTTTAGAAGCATACACTTCAAAGGGATAGATGGACTTGGATTTCTTTTTTTAAAAATATATATATTATGAGGGATATTTTCCATCTTGTTCAGTCCACTGTTGTAACGCAAGGCCAGGTTCTGAGCATTAGGTAACCGCTGAATGTTTCTTGTATGACTCTGACTCCATGTGGTCATTAAGGAAACTGCAAATTGTTGCTACCTTGGGGCAGTTCACTAGATGCTGATGTGTGAACTTCGAGGATGCTGATGTTGCCCGGGACATGTTTACAGCAAACCTTCATGTGTGAGGTGCCAAATAGTTTCGATTTTCCTAAGCAAATTTCATTGACAGTTTTACAATTATACAAAATTAAAGACGAATGCTTGAACAGAACATTCATATTTGATGCAAAAATTAAATATTAGTTCATTAAAGCAGTAGTAACCAAAGTGTCATATACAGTATGTTTGGCCTCTCAGAAGTGTCCTGCTCTGGGAACCAGTGACACACCAGTGAATGTTATAAAAAAAAAAAAAGTCAGTAGGCAGTGAGAACTTTCTAATTAGCCTGACGCTTCTACATGAAGGTGACACTTGAGAATGGATTGTATTCAGGGCAAACAGCGAGAGCACAGTGCAACCACTTATTCTCTGCATGTGCTGCTGTAATAGAGCAAAGTTCCAGCTGGGCTTTAATTATCCATTCGCTTGCTTGAGTGACATTATCTTGTCCACATCTCTGAGCTGTAGACCTTCTGTATCTTAGTTTTGACGTGTCAAGGGAAATGCCTGTAGTGGAGATATCTGTTCAAATTTCTTTAGATGGTGTCAAAAAAATACCTGTTTTGCTTCTATAAGACTGCAGTGATGCAATCAGCTTATTACCTCGTTGTCAGAGCCATTCCAGGATCTGTAAAATTTCAATCATCACTGCGAGCTCATACTGTGCTTTAGAGGATTCCAGCTGTTAGCTTCGCAATTGATTTCAACCTTGGCTTTTTGTTTTTTTTTTTCTTAAAAAAAAAATACAACAAAATAAAACTGAAGTTAAGTCACAATCACTACAGTTAGATGGAGATTGTTAATTTAATCTGCAGTAATTTATATTTGGTGACGTGACTCCAGGAGCTCCTGCTCTACAAAGTAAAAGGTGGGTCTGTTCTGGGGCAGCAGCACACAAAGCAAAGCAGGCGTCAGTGATGATAGTTATGATGTTGAGTGATACAGATGTAGCATGAAAGGAGGAGTTGGGGTGGGGTGGGTTGCAAAGTGACTTGCAGATGAGCAGCAATTGTGGGCAGGCTAAAGTACAGTAAAGTTAAGCGTGTATGAGATTTGCCAGTGTGATTAACCCTCAGCTGATTTGGGCGTGCGCACTGAGATGAACTGATCTGCCGGGATTGCTGCTTTCTTTCCTTTTTTTAATCATCGCTTTAGACCGAGAAACATTATTAACAGATAACAGAAAACAGAAAAGCCACGATGGTCCCAGCATTGACCTGCCCTCACCAGGAATCCTTTTCAAGAATAAACAACACACAGAAAACATCTGGAAAACATCTGATTGCCAGTGGCTTCATTCTTCAGCATGACAATGATACCAAAACACACTGCCAATGCAGTAAAAGCACACCTGGATAGAAAAACACACAATAGAACACTATCAGTACTGTATGGTTGCACATGTTTTAATAGATTGCGGCACCTACTTCTCATTTTCCCAGGAAAATATGAGGAAATGAATGACTCACGGAATGAACGGGTGGATCAAGACTTTTTCACAGGTCTGTACTTCAGATGGACTTTGCACAGTTAAAACCTGATATCATAAAGAAACGTGCAACAAATGTCAGATTCAGAAGAATTTATAAACATATAATGAAGCAATCAATGGCAATGTAGCTATAAATGAATATGAATAGCATATCTGCTCAGAGGTTATATAGGTTGATTACATATAATTGGGATAACCCCCTTGCCTTATATATATTATATGTTTAAATATCTAATTATTATTATTAAATATATAATGATTTAAATGGATAATCTAAAGAAAGTTTCATGTGTTATGTGGGTTAAAAAAAAATGTATTGCACAGAGGATGTGGCTTAAAGTGTGTCCAATACTGGTTGCTTTCTTTACAGCTGTGTCTTTGACACTCCTCTGTAGAAGATTTAGTGACCTTGTCCATGATGGAAAGAGTCTGTGTGTATCCCAGCAGGCGTTCATGTTGATTGGATAGGCCTGGCTGGCTGACTTGCAGGCCCAGAGTATCAGTGCCCTTTATGTCGCCTCTCAGCTCTTTCAGTTCGACTTCATGGCAACACAAGTACACAGCTGCTTGTGAGCAATTCACGCTTGTACATTTTTCTTTTACCAGCAAACAAGAGTGTCTGCATGAAATCGTTCATAGAAAAACACACACACACACACAATGTAGATACGTAGCCTTAAAAATTATCCACAGTTAAGGCTCTGTGATGCAGTTGCTATGGCAACTATGATAGAAATAGACGTGTATCTGCAAGGGAATGAAATGTATTGAACTGTTGGTTAGAAAAAGAGAGGTTTTACTGTGGTGATTGGCAGGTTAAGTGAGTGGCTGCATACGGATGTGCACACTTGTGTGCAAACGGCGTGCTTGTGAGTTTCAGACTGGAGTTTTGCGATTGTGTGTTGTGTCAGCATGTGTCTGTCTTCATGCGTGTGTGTGAAAGGGAGAGAGAGAGAGAGAATGATGAGAGCTGCAGAGAGAGTGTGTGTTTGCATGTATGACACACTGCAGTATATTAAAAGTGCAGCACCATGGATGGGGGGCATAGGGCACGTAATTATGATGGTAGGAGAACGTGAGTGGGTCTGTACTGCACTCAGTGGCCCTGTGTGAGAGCAGCAAAACTGAGGCAGAGACAACACAATAAATTCAATGGGAAAAGGATTCTGTTTGTAGCACCTCCATTGTTGTCCAGGCCATGATGATATTCTGAGCGCGTCCTGTCAAACATTAACCAGTGGGTACATATTATTATCATAATGACTTAAGTGGCTTTTATTTGTGCAAAAGAAAGAAAGAGAAAGAAATAGAGCTGCACTATGTGTGCAATAGATCTGTTTCAGCATTAAGAGACCACTGTGAACTTCATCCATTGCACCGCACTCGTTCTCTAATACAGACGCACCTTTTCTCTCACAAATTGCCTTTTAGCTGCTGCCTTCTTCATTAACCTACCGTTCCCTTCAACCCTGTCTCCTCTCCACGCTGCCTTTGTAGCCATGGTGCCTTCATCAAGATAATTCACTTTCACTGGAGATGAATTAAGAACAAAAGGAGCAGAGAGAACATACTCAGCCACACATGCAAAATTTGCCTTTTACAATATTAGCACAGCCTTAGGTTTAATTGTAGACATAGGTGAAAATCAATGAAATAGGAAGAGCTTGAGAGAGGGAGGGGAGACGGAGGGATGTGATGGAGAGAGATGAGAGGGGAGGGGGTGCAGGAATATGAGTGTGTATGCATTTTTAAGGCGGTCTTTCTGTTGCAAGAGAAAAAAAAACAGTAGTCCAACAGGAAAACGAATGGGTCGAGCTACTGATGAAGGCATGCAAATGCAATTTGGTGACGGAAACTGACGTCTGAAAGCTTTCGTGTGCTGATGGAGGCTTGTGCGAGGGCAATGTGTTTGATTTTAGTTCGAGATAGGTGGAATCACCTAAGCGGTGTGTGAAAGAGGGAGAGAGAGGCAAGGGAACAAGAGGGGAGGGGGCGGGGGTGGATGGACCTCGCTGGTTACGGGACCCACAGGCACCCCGATTGTGCTTCGCTCTCATCATTTTTGGAGGTGAGGACAAAAGGAAAAAAGGAGGTGGGGGGGGGATCGGAAGAAAGGCCCGGGATCTAAGTGTCGTGACGGGGCCCCCGACTTCGCCGCCGCTGGTCGGGGTTGTCTGGACTCAAAAAGGGCTGAGGGAAAAGCGGCGGAGCAGTCGACTCTAGGCTGGGGTTTCCTGCCACAGCAGCGGGATTGTCACAAAACAGCCTTTCACTCTTCGAGGGGCCTTGTATTGCTACGTTTTCAGGTATGCAACTAGAGTATGTTAGCTAGCCTGCCTCTGAGTGACTTGCCTCTCCCTGGCAAACGTTAGCTCTGTTTATTCACGGGAAAAGATCCGGCTGCGTGACGGTAATTTTTCTGATGCAGTACCTACACCAGGTCTCCTGCTTGTGTTCGTTATTTATGCTAGCTAACTCATTTACAGCCCCACTGAATATATGAGGGGGGTGGACATCTGCACCTAATCACTTCTCTTTTGTAGCTAAACGCTGCTTGGCTGCTCCGTGCCTTTAGCCTGTTGTAACTCTTCTTTTGTGCAGGGTCTTAAATGCAAGAAACGCAAATTAGCTGCTTTGCTAAAATGCTAACTAGTGCTTCCAGCTTAGCTAGCTCTCAACATATGCGGCTAGCTTACAATTTTAATATGCAGCATTTGAGGTATTGTTGCTAACGCTAACCTAACAGCGCTAAAGAAAAGAAAAAAGGCAGCACTACAAGGCTAATTGTAATGCGTATACCTTGCTACTTGCTAATGTAGCGACTAAGGTTGTGGCACAAAAGCTTGTGTTTTGTTGATGGCAATCTGAGACGACAAATGATCCAGATAATTTCCTTCGGGATCAATGAAGTATCTATCTTTCTAGATAAAACTGAGCTAGCGTCGTTTAATTATCTGCAAAAACATTGCGTATGCGTGTCAATTAGGCAGCTATGCAGCTGATTGACTTGCTGACAGACTGCACTGAGCCAGTTTTTATTATTGCTGCTGCTGCTGCACTGTTCTGTATGTTATGAATGCTGCCGCCTGGTCGTGCACAGTGAGCTGCTTTGATTAATTAATAATCTACCCATAACCCTATCTATGGACTTACAGAAGGATAGAAATCAAGTGTCCCTCTAACTTTAGCAGTCACGCTGCATCGCCGGTGTACATTAGCCTGTGACCCTTGGAGCATTTGAGCAGATCTGTTTGATGGTGCAGTGTGATTGACACGGTGTGATCAGTTTGTTTTGTAGCCCACATGGCGCTGCTCATTGTCATGTTTTGCGTTCAGCTTTTAGTGATGACTAATAGTTTTGCTTAGTTCAAGTCTCCACACTGGGAGAAGCCACCCAAAGTTCTTTAAGGGCCATTAACAATTTTACAGTGCATTAAGGACAGACAATAGAGGCTTATGTCACACATGGCAATTAAAGGTACTAGCACCACAAAGGTGGCGTCATCCCTTTTAATTATGACCCATAACAATTAAATCGTATAAAAAAACAAGTTAAGTACACTGAGGTTAATGAGCTTTAATCTCAATGTAAAAGGGGGCAGATGGACTGTTTCTGTCTTCACTCCACAGGGTTGTTTGTTTACCTGTTAGGATGGGTATTTCGTTGCCTCACTGGGAGACTGTTGATTACCCTCTTTTCTCCCACCAAACCTGTTTGTTATCAGTCAGTAGAGACACCTTAAGCATACATTATTAAAGTGTGGACCAAAGTAAAGGCCGTACTCGCAGAGAATAACAAAAGAGAAGTGATGATACGAGCTCAGAAGGCCTTTTAAGTAGCGAAGACAGAAGCTGAATGAGATGGCTTGTGCAACATTAAGTCAGGTTTAGATTATTGCTGGTTTGGTAAATGCATTTGTGATAGTCCAGCATAATATTTACGCAGCTGACTGGAAAATAAAGTGCACTTATGAGAAATGCTGAGGTAATATGTGACTGCAGATCAGTCATTTGGAAATAATGAACATTTTTGTTAATATCGCTTATATGCTGCATTCACCACTGATCCGGTGCAATTAATTAATCAAATAATCTATGTGATAAAATACGAATCTGTCAATTAGACTAAAATGCATTCTGCTGTTACTGCGTGAACACAGTCGGTACATTTCTATTTATAAATATTTAATTACAACAACAAAGTTTTAGCAGAAGGTATATTTAATAAATGTTGATGCTTTACGTCTGCATGCATTTGATTTATCTTTTCGTCTTTCACAACAGGTTTTTTTTCTGGTCAGCAGTTCATGGGAAATGAAAAGTATCTGCATGGAAATACAGAGAAGAAACAGAAAGCAGGAGCTTGAATTGACTGAACCTGAAGTGGAATAAATGGATTACTCTCCTTTTGGAAAACTGTTGCCATGGAACTAGGTAGAATTAAATGATGGTTGACAGAAAAAAACAAAGGTAAGATGGCTAAGTGCTGAAGACTCAGCAAGGCATCAAGATGTACAGAGTCAAGGAAAGAACGGTGACTTAAATAGGGATCAAATATTTCTACAGTCCAAATGAATGCATGCTGTTGCAAAAAACAAAAAAAAGAAAACGGCATCCAAAAAGGAAAGGCCGAGAAAAGGAGCGCCTGAAAAAGCGTTGCACTTTGTATCCAATGAGAATATCCATGGAGTGTTCGCCTCTGGGATTGTTGAGTGAGGGTCTTGATTCAGACCTCTTGATTCCATTACTGGAGGTTTTGTCTCACACAGGTGTGAGTCAGGTCCCGGCAAGCTTACACACTTTGACGAACTGAAGGATCGCCGTGACGGAACTTTTTATTATTTTTTTTTTCCCCCGTTTTGCAAGATGCTGTTGGATCGTAACACAGTTTAATCCCAGAAACGGTTCTTCTTGCTTGAGCTGTTATTAGTGTGGAGATTATATGTGTAAAGACATTTAAGGTTGGAGAAACTCACGTGGTGATGTGGCAGTCATCCATATAGTTGCCCGATTGATGCCAAACTGCTTCAGCTTCGTGGGAATAACTGCTCATTTTTAATCTTGCATTTTTCTGAAGTAGA
>VUQJ01011007.1:8009-19362 GCA_015108635.1 Andinoacara biseriatus
TGCATCGAGACAGCAATAAGACAGAGTCAGTCTGCTGTCAGTTTGTAACTGAATGCAATAAATTACATGCAATCTCTTTGTGACAATAAGGGAATAAAACTGTGATAAATTGGTGAAAATGGAAAAACTTGCTTGCTACATACAGAGAAACTAACATTCAGACCAGCTAACGCCTCATGGACTTAAAACAGAATTTTTTTCTATCATAAGTGACGGAGTTGCAGCAGGACAGTGATTTAACTGCAAAATGACATAGACGTTTGGCAACCTTTATTTTATATAGGACTATAACCAGAATTCCATCAATCTGCAACCAGCTGAGTCGAGTCCGCTACTGGAAAGAGATGCGTAGCAGACTGACGTTTTTTTCGAGCCATTACACATAAAAAAAATGAGAGTGCCTATCAATATGATGCTGGTACTGTATCTGTACAGAACTGGAAAATTGGTGCTTCCCTAGTTGTGATCCAGTTCATCATGGATTGTGATTGTACTGCTAAAGACTGTAAGACTGGCCTATCTAGCCAGGTCGCATAACCCAAGCTCCAAGCTCCAATCCAACGTAACACTGGGTATGGAGAAAAGGACTGAATGCCTCACATTTCACAACTCAGTAATGACTGCACTGTCTTCGGAAAAAACTTTGGTGTAGCATAGGAGCGTTATATCGATACTTAAAGTTTAAGGACAGGAAGATGGGAGGGTATAAGTGACTCTGACAAGTAAGATGGTCTAAAACGGTAATGTGAGTCATTTACCATTTTCTCTTTACACAAGACTCCCACACACACACAGACACAGACACACACACACACACACACACACACACTACTGCCACCATAATGTCTTTTACATTCAAGAACATACTGAGCTCCTATTTTGGTGAGACGTGACTGCAGTTTGGCTGATATGCTGATACGGAGCCGGGGCTGAGAGCTGACACTGTATCCGTATCTCACTTTAGCTGCCGTATTCAAAAATACAAGAGATTGGCGTGTGTCTGAGTGTGTTTGTGTATGTGTGGGTATGACAGTAAAAGCAATACAAGGCAGTATGTGTGTGTGTCTATGTAAAAAGGAGATGAGTTGAGCCAAACCAAAGGGCAGGTGAATAAGGTAATAAGACAAAATGAATCCATATTCAGAGAGAGAAAGAAGGAAGAGGAGGGGATGAGAGGGGGATGAGTGGTTGAGAAAAAAACGAGTACAGGTAAAGATGAAAGTCTAACACTGTGCTCTTGCTGCTCTCACACATCACCCCTCTCTGTTCCTATAAGGGATTCCAAACTGAAACAAAAAGTCTTCTTCAATGGCGCCTTTAGGAATTATGAGTGGAGAATCTCTGGATTCCTACTGCTAACATACCAGCGAAAAGAAGAGCAAAACTGCATCTGCATGTCTGTGTGCACATGCCTGGTGGAGCACAGATATGAGTCTGTGCCCTGCATGACAATGTGTTCATTTATGTGCAAAGAGAACAAAGAGCAAAGTAATATATTTATAGATCAGAATAATGGCAGCTTTTGGAGAAGTGACAGAAGACCTTGGCAGGCAGCAGTAAACATGTGACCCATCGCGGATAAGACAGCTCCTGTCAAAACTTCTGTGCTATTTTTCATGCAACAAAAACAGAGCCCAACAAGAATCAGTGATGCAAAATGATGTTTCGTCTTCTGTTTTTAAATCACAAAAGTGCTTGTCAAAACGAACCAATCTACATGCCTGATATCCAAGTATTTTTAAAAATATATATGAGAATCAGAAGGAACAGAAAAGTGATTTTTAGAGATTTTTTTTTTCACTGTAGAAAAAAAATCTGTAAAAACTGCAGGTTCCTGGTGTGTCCCTTTTCTGGTCTGGTGAATTAATTAAAAGATGAACAAGATTAAACAATCCGATAAATCATCAGTTAGTTAATTAGCATGAAATATCCTCCCATTCATCCCTCCAATCTTTCATGTTATTAAATGCTTTGGCTTCAGTCACACAGGCCTAGAGACTGGCCACTGATGCCCTGGCAACCTCTGGTCACTTGCGAAAAGTGTGTATTCCCTAGCAGGTTGGTGAGAGGTTTGCTGGAGGTTGCTGACTGTCGCCAGGTGAAATCGATTGCACCAGAGACCGGCTTATGATTCTGGAGCAGCAAGGTATACATTATGCCAAACGTCTTCACTCGTCTGCCTTTACACGCATATACTGACGTCCCATCCATAGGGTTTAATATGATGTCAGTCCACCTTTTGCAGCTATGACAGCTTCAGCTATTTTTGGGAAGGCTTTCCACAAGGTTTAGGAATGTGTTCTTCCAGAAGCCCATTTGTGAGGTCAGACACTGATGTTTGACGAGAAGGCTTGGCTTATAGTCTCCACTCTAATTGATCCCAAAGCAGTGATAGACATTAAGCCCTAAGTGAAAACTTGACTTAGTTAAAGCCAAGAGGGCCGGTAAAACTCTGCCAGCGTATCTATATAAAGTTCTTTCTGAGTTGTTTAAAATATATACATACATTTTCCACCAGATGTTTGTCAATGACTGTAGATCTAGAGAAGAAAAGACAAGAAATGCATCTCTGTAAAGACACACTGAGATGTTCAGCACAGGGCACCAGTGGTGGACCTACCAATTCTGGTATTCTATGCCAAATGCCAATCAGGCTCCACGGTGCCAAGCAGTGAGCACAAGACCCACTAGAGGATGCTGGGCCCAAGTCTGTTTCTGATCATTTGGTCAGAGACATTCACACCAGTGACCTGCTCGAGGTCATTCTGTAGGGCTCTGGCAGTGCTCAGCACATTCTTCCTTGCACAAAGGAGGAGATACTGGTCCTGCTGATGGGTTAAGGACCTTCTACGGCCCTATCCAGCTGTCCTAGACTAACTGCCTGTCTCGCCCACACTCCTGAGGCTGTGCTTGGAGATGCAGCAAACCTTCTGGCAATGACATGTATTGATGTGCCATCCTGGAGGAGTTGGACTACCTGTGCAACCTCTGTGGGGTCCAGGTATTGCCTCACACTACCAGTAGAGACAATGGCCAATGGGGGTTGTCTCATTGCTGGCCCTCTAGTGTACCTGTTGTTAATTTTATTAACAACCAAAGCAGCTGAAGCTGATTAAAAACCTCCTCTGCTACTGAAATAACCAGATCACAGAAGTTTTGCGGACTTGATGCTATACTCTGGTTAAAAATTGCTCCTTTTGCTTTTTGAGCAGTGTATGTAATATGAAAAGACTGATTTAAATTAATTCAATTCAGCTTTTACACTACTCTTCCAAGTATTACATGAGTCAAGTCATGATCATAAAAAAAAAGTATGAAGTTTTTTGAGTATTTTTTTGAGTAAGTGTATTTTTGAGCATCAGCATGGTGCTAAAAAAAACACGTACAATCTATTTTCTTGCATTAAAGTCAAATTAACTAACAAATCTAAGCTGAAGGATATTTTTCAGCAGACATTGTAGAGGAAGATCTGATATTATTGTGTATAACTGCCTGTTACAATCTTTCTTATTTACATTATTTTCTGAATGAGTTCATATGATATTCTCTTTATGATAAAAGCCTAATGCTTCTCTCTTGTTGCCGAAGGCAACCACCTCTTTCCCATCAGCACTAGATACACTCAGTGGCACATGTATTGCGTAAGTCATATGAGATGTGTTCATTGTATATTTAGAATTACTGAATGATTAATACTTCATTTGCACAAGAACAGAACAATCTGCATCACTACTGATCCGTATGTGCCACAACAGGGACTTGTCAAAGTGCAGCTTCTCATTCTATCAAAAGGCACAAATAGATGGAGTCAGGTTTATGATCTCTGATGCATTGAACCTCTAATCTTGAGCAAAGTCTGTATTGATTGAATGATGGTAAAACATTAGTAGATAAATCAATTGAGGTCACAACTATCTTTTCCAGGAGGCCTTGTCCAACCTACTTCAGGCCTTTGGTCTTATTTTCCATGGATAAAGTTCACTTGCTCTAACTGTCAATCAGTCATGTCAGAGGAAAGCAAAGTTTCAATATTAAACAGGAGACATTTGCAAATGAGTCATGTGACAGCTCAACATGTCAGTAGGAGATTTTTCCAGTGGTCTGCTTAGCTTGCATACTGTACTTGGATTGCAGGAAGTTAATTAATCAAAAAGTACTTAATAATGCAGTCTCTGTGGCAAACCAGTGAAACTCTTTACTGCAAAATGAAAAATACTTTAAATCAACTAATCTTTATTCTTTCACCTATATTCAGTTTTGACACACAGCAGTTGTGGCTTTTCGTTGTGTTCAGCTCTCTTCAGTTCAAATTCTCCAAAGTGTAAAAGGATGATTGTAAGACTGCAGTTCTACTATCAAATCACTTTCTTTCAGGTTCTTTATTATAGGCTTGACTTGCAGCCTTGTTCAGGATTTCTGTTGGAAGACAAATCACATAATGAAGAGCTCAATACTGCTGTGATTAAAAAAAAAAAAAGACTGCAAATGACTTTTTCAATAATCACTTTCTAGTGAAACTTATTCACTGCAACATTTTATACTAAATACATTTTATAATGAGAACGCTATAATGTCATACTCACCTGTAGCTCTTCAAATGACAGTGCCAATGTCACTGATGAAATACTCTTATAAAATAACAGCCTTCACAACCAAAAGGTGACTGAAGAATAACAGAGCCTCATCAACAAACATACCATACACTGGGTGGAGGTTAGGGTACACACATGGGTTGACACAGTATCAGATTTAAACGTGTGTGACTTTGACCACAAACTCAAAACTGGTGAGCCTACAAGCCCTGCTATCAAGGGTATGGGACTCAAAGTAAGTGGTAGAAAGTAACTAAGTAAACAAACGGCACTTTTTTTTTCTTCATTTATTCTGAAGGAAACATCTCTGTGCTCCAATTCTTTCTGCTCTGTTCCTGGTCTCTCTAATGCATGTGTCAGACTCAAGGCCCACGGGCCAAATCCGGCGCGCGATGTAATTTCATACGGCCCGCGAGATGATTTCATATAGCTATTATTAATGACCAGTGGTAAACAGCGTTCCCAGGGCTTATACTACAAATCCCACAATGCATCGCAACAGCTGCTGCAGGCCAAGACCTGTGCGCTAACCCATTTGTGTTGCCAATGCCTCATTAATCAGTGATCAGCAGACGGCACTTTTTACAGTGAAATATAAGCTAGCCTGACCTCCAAAAATGACTAAATGAGAAGTGGAAACCAGGTGGGAGGCAGAGGACCTGATCACTGACATCAGAGGTAAACCGTGTGTTTCTTTCTCCCGCATGCGATGTGCGGGGAAAAGAGCGGATTGGAGGGACAGTTATGGGAGAAGATGCAGAGGGAGACCTGCACAGGTGAGCTGACAGTGCCGCTGAGCCAGCTGATCAAAGGAATTTTGATTTAATTCCGCGACTGTTTGTCCTATCGGAAAATTCAAACAGTTTCTGAAAGCTGAGAAATTGCACTTAACATCTAATATAGGGTAGTAAAAGTTCGCAAAGAGCAGCACCTTTGTCCCTGCAGCTTCAGGGATGCAAATCAGAGCAAGTCTCCACCGCTGTGTTTGCAGCTGCACTTCATGGACTCACGGCGCAGTTTATGCAGCGTTTTTTCCGCATATGAAGCGCAAAAATTCACATCACAATTTTTACCTGAAAAATTTGCAAATTTCATCAGCTTGAAATATTCTCACTTTTCCTGGTGTCATTCTTGAAGAAAAATATAATTTTATATTTTATTTAATGTTTTGAGGGAAAAGCTGCTGTATTCGGACCATTCAAATCATCTTGATGATTAAAATGATTTTTAATTCTGTTCGGCCCGCAACTCAGACTGTGTCTTCAATTTTGGCATTTCATATAATTGAGTTTGACACCCCTGCTCTAAAGTCTTAGGTCTCAGTCACACAGGCCTTGAGATGGTGACCCTCAGGCAACCTCCAGTTGCTAGGGTAAGATGTATATTCCCTGACTGACTGGCAAGTGGTTGGTAGAGGTAGCTGGCTGTTGCTGGGTGACATTGGTCACAAGGAGGGGGCTGCACCAAAAACCTAACTGTGATTTCTTTGGTTGCTGGGGTCACTGGGAGTTTGCATGGAAGATGCTCACCACTAACCTTCCCACTTTCATATGTAAATAAAACTGAAAAAGTGTGACACAAACCACAAACAGAAAATTTACCTTGAAAGTTATAAGTTGCCCCTACCTCTGCAACCAACACATTTCAAAAGGCAGAATGGTCTCTGTTTCTGGTTTGTGTCGCAATTTTCCATGCAAACTACCTGTCATGGTCCGGGGTGTTTTGGACCCCATGTTTTTGTGTTTCGGGGTTTTGTTTATTCTGTTTTGGGTTTTCATTGTGGGGTTTGGTTCTGCTTTGTTTTGTAGTTCCTTGTGTTTCCAGTGTCGGGTCTGTGTCTCTGTTTCCTGTTGTGACTTCCTGTTTTACTTTGATAGTCACCTGGTCCCTGTCTGTTATATTCAGTTTTGCTTCCCCTGGTCTCGTCAAGTAATTTGTATCACCTGTGTTTCCACTCCCCTCCTTAGCCCTTTTGTTATTTAAGTCCTGTGTTTTCTGTGCCTGTTGTCGCATCGTCGTCTAACGTCTCCCTGCTGTGCGTGTTCTGTTCTGCCTTCTGTTCAGCATAAATAAAGCTGAGTTTATATTTCACGTCCCGGTGTCCGGTGTATCCTGCATTGGGGTCCTCATCTTGCCTGCCACACAGCCGTTGCATGACACTACCAGCAACCACCGCAATCTGCTGGCAACCAACGTAATTAGGAGGAGGTTTTTGGTGCCGCACTGCATATGTCTTTGTGACCAATTTCATGTCAGCATCTGCAAGCAATCTCCAGAAACCACTTGTCAACCAGCTGCAAAAGACACAGGTTTCCTTAGTGACCTTTAGTAACCAGCTACTGGTCTCTCGGCCTGCATGAATGATGCTTAGCAATCAATTTTATAGCAACAGCCAGCAACTATTTGCGATCAGTGAGGGAGTGCACATTTTTCCCTTGCGACCAGAGGTTGCCAGATGGTCACCGGCAGGCCTCTGGGGCTGTCTGGCTGAGTCCTAATAGGCTAATAATTGGCTGTGATCCGTCATAAACGTACTGATTTATAATTTCTCAACCTCTTCAGAGTCAAAACTACTGTTGCAATCCATATTTCTTATTGCAGGGACAGACTTAGCTTGGCCACGCTCCCTCGTGTGACATGCCAGTCGAGCTTTGAAGGGATATAAATAACTTTAAGTGTTATTTTAGTGCATATATAAACTTTTTTCTGGAAAATCCAGGCATTGCTTCATTTTTTTTACAAATTTATTTTACTGAGGTCACCAGCCTACCAGTTGCTCTTTAAGCAGACTCCCGACTGCATAACTTTTAATTCTAAGATAATATTTCTGCTCCAATTACTATTTTTATTCATGTGCTCCACCACTGGTCAAAGTAATTGCTATTGATCACTCAGTTTTAAATACTTAATCTATCTGACATTAAATGGCTTGACTCTATTCTTGAATTATAATTTTAATAACCCTTAATTCTATTACTGTCTCTAATCAGACTACAAGTCACAAACAGTATTTGCTCCATTATAACACACAAGTCATGGCACAGCATATTTAACTTTCCATCTGCCATCTATGGTCTTTACTGATAACTTTGCAGTATTAAAAGAACCATTTATTCCTTAACAATCTGGTCATCCATATATCTTCAGTATCTATCCATCATTGATCCATCCTCTCTTGTTATCATCTGCTCTTCCCCTCCTGCCCCAACTCATCTCCCTCATCCCTCTCTCCATTCATCCAAATCTCAATCCCTCCATCCCAATATTGATCTGTGCACACAGACATTCATCTGTCCACTATGAATATGTCTATCCAGCCATCTTTCTTTCCTCCTCTCCCTCCTTCCTCCCTTGGCTCCTTATCCCAGTCGAAGGGCTCCTACAGCAAGACTTAACACGCTCCACTACCTCCCCTGTCCCTGCCTGCGAACGCACACACATACGCATACACACAAAGGCAGTCCCTACAGGATGCAGACTCAAAGACACACAGACATCGTTTTCACAGCTCCCTGAGCAACTCAAATGGCCCGGGAGACTGTGCAGAGCAGCAACAGAGAGAATAAAAGAGAGGCCGAGCTTGAGAGAAAGATTGAGAGACGCAGAGAGAAAAATTACAAGACAACAAGGCCAACAATGATACAGAGAAAGAAGAGAGTGAAACAGTATAAGAAGCCGAAGGAAAGACAAATGGTGAATATTATAAAAGAAGACATAACAGAGGTTTAACCGTACCCGATAAGATATACCTTTCAGACTATCTAACATGACGTTTTATCAGGAGTAGGTTTGTTGCTGATGAAAGGATGGTTATATTGTTTGTAGAAAGAGAATTTACTTCTGTAGAAAACACCAGAAAACAGCTAAATAAAATGTTATCACTGGTCCCATCTGAAAAACCTTGCAACTCATTTTTCTTGTTTGTTTATTTCAGCTAAATATTGAGTGCTGATAACTCTGTGCTTTCTTCTGTACCGCGCAACTTTCCCAGCCTTCCCCCCCAAAAAAATCCATTAGACTCAACCAAATACCACTGTCACTCAGAAAATATGGTTGTTTTCTCTCCAAATAGCAGTTCTTAATCTGTCACCGTTCGTATCTCCATATCATAATTATGTGAAATGAAGCTGGAAGCATTGCTCTGCAGCCGCTCGCCATTATAATTCAAGCACTCCTTTGATGTAATAAGATCAAAACGACTGCGCAGGCGGAATATCAGGATTCACGGCAACAACAATAGCAACAACTACATCAACAGGATATGAGTTCTCGGAGAACAATAGCAGTGTTTCACCTTGAGGGGTAAATAACAATCCAGGAGCAGCAATGAGCAGAAAGTCAGCAGCACAACAATTTGGAGCGCTTTAAACTAAAACAAAGAGAAGCAAGTGTCTGTCTGCCTGAATGTAAATATTGAGGCTGCAGTATCTGACCAAACACCATCTCAGCTCATCCGTCAGCGGTGGTCATGGACAAGGTCAGCTTCCAGCGCCGTCGATACGCATCTTGGCAGCTCAGCAGGCACGCCCGCCTGTGATATCGCTCGCTCAAATCCAGTACATGACCTTTGTTGCATGTCATCACCTCACTTTCCTCTCACTCACCACTGCTGAGTGTCGATATGAAAGCGGCGGCAATTTTCAAAGATGGGGTCAGGACTCAGGAGTATGATGCAGGAAGATTGAAATTGGCCACCAGATTGCTCTGAAGAAACAACAGCCCATCCAATATAACAGGCTGCAGTGGCTTTGTCAGTGTTTTCCAAAGCTGCAATTTAAGATGAAAGGTTTCGGAGACTACTTTGGAAATATAGATCTATAAGTGCACTCACTAATGTCCTGCATTTAAGGAAGCTTTCAAGGATTCAAAACATTATTCACCATTTGTTGTTTTATCTCAGACGCTACAAGAGCACGCTAATTTGTTTGCTGAAGAGTGATGTGAATAAATGTTAAACTGAATGTTTTAAAAAACGGAAAAAAACTGCAATTAAAATGCATGTTTCAAGAGAAACAGTGGACACTAAGGACTTTCAATTACAGAGTTCCAATTCATTTTTCTCCATAGACAACAGTAGCTGATGCACAGGTGGAGTGTTTCTTTGGCTCGGATGGGTATGAAACTCTGTGTTAAATCATCAGCATAAAAGCAAAATAAATCAAGCAAGAAAAACAAAAAATTTAATGATGCAAACGTGTGTACATAAAACTGTAATGGGATCAGTAAGATATGTACAGTTACCAACTTTAAAATTCTGTCACTTTAAGTTTGTGTTCAAATGTCACCAAATCTCTAAAATAAATAAATTAATAAATTCTCGACACATTATTTTTTTTTACCAAAGAATTTTGTGAAATAAGCATCTAGTTTTCGTCAGCGGCAGCTTAGATGAACTGCTGCTAATTTTAGTTCACAGTTTTGCAGTGTGCTTTTTAATGTTTGATGTGTGATATTTTACATGCTTATGTTTTCTTTTATCAGTCATATCCTTCTGTCTCTTACTTAGATGCCTTTGCACCTTTGGCTTTCCCTTCCTGCATATAAACCCCATCAACCTGCCAAGGACTGCAGGTGACAATTTACTTGAATAAATCTGGCATATTTACATGATGAACAAACACAAGTGTTTTGTAATAATTTTGTAATAATTAATTTGCATTGCATCTGTTTGAATTAAAATAAACATAAACTCAGATGAAGATCAGACCACATTTTTGAGGAATCCTGGTAATTAAAATGGTTCACAGAGGTTTTTTCTTGCAACTCTAACTAACACTAACTTAACTGAAAATGAAAAACAATTTTTTAAATGATACAGTTTTGCAAAGTAGAGTTAAATATTGTAGGAAGAGTCAACAACATGCTACAAACTCGGTCTATTTTGCTGAGAAAACTGAAGTTACACTCTTCTGCTTAAAGTCTTAGACCCTCTTGTGTGTTTTGCTCATATCTGATAGCTTTATAAAATCGCTGTAGCTTCCATTTGCACATCTGACTGTTTTCCTCTCCATAGCAACAGCAGAGAAACCAAAACAGAAACCAAATGATGGCTCCGTTATCCAGCCAAACTGGTGGAAACACATGCTTTCTCCAAAATATTAAAACTGGTGGCTATTACACAAACCTGTACAGTAAGAGGCAACTGTGTCTCTGTGATGAGTAATAGTGTTGATTTAAAGAAAAACTAATCTTTTACCTTAAATATCACGTTTTTATTGTACACATGCACATGCACAACAATCCAACAGTGGATTTCAGTTTCAGGCTGCAGCTGTGATTTCACAATAGTCAGTATCAGTGAGACTATAGAACAAACAATCCAACTGTGTAAGGGTTCAATTTAAAGCCTCCACTGAGCTGTGGAGGAATATAGATTGAGTCAGCTTTTCTAGGTCTAACAAAAAAATAAATAAATAAAATCACTTTTTACCAATGCCGTTCTTCCACAGTTTCACAGACTGTTTTATGATGACAATGTGAGTTGATACAGTATCATGGTGTTGCACTCTTTCTCTAAGGCTCCAAGACATGTTTTATTCTCAGCTTGGAGACGAACTCATGTTGTTTTCAACTGCAGCTGATCAAGTAGGGCTGAGGGGGAAAAATCTTGTCATGACATTTTTTTTCATATCAGTTGATACTGATGTCCAGTTGTGGTCAGAGGTTTACATCCACTCATCATGGGCATGAATGTTATGGTAGTTTGGGGCTTTTGATGATTTTTTTTTTTTAACTGTTCTTTTTGCAAGGTGTAATGACTC
>VUQJ01011007.1:21811-36218 GCA_015108635.1 Andinoacara biseriatus
TTCTGGTGTCACCATGCTAAGCTGTCACCCAGGACCACTATTGCTAACTGCAGCTTAAGACAGTGGAGTTGACCTACATGCGAAAGGACTAAAATGAGAGACAGCTGATTATTGCTTCATTATTTACAGAGACAACGCAAATATAGTAGCATATACTAAAGTAGTACTGCAGTAGTATACATAGTATCCAGATGAACAAACCCATGCCATCTCACTGCTACCACAAATACTGGAACCACTGCAGTGTTACAACAAGCCACCTTGCTTTCACCTAAATGTTATTGCTTCACGGCATAGGCACTGATTTGGTGTGTAAAGCATGTGCTTTTAAAATAATTAGGCATTTGGTGGATGCAAATAAGCACAAATGAAAAGATCAATACCGAAAACAAAGAAGGGGAGAGGTAGATACTCTGTGTGTTTGTGCGTTAGCATCTGGCTCCATAGGAAGCGGACGTTCTAACAGAGTAATTAAAAATATCTGCTTGAACAGAGCTGATCCATTGTCTGACCTAAGATAATTTGTATCACAGCATAGTGCAGAGTTCCCTGAAATCTCTTAGTGAGCTTGACTGTCAGTAGCACTGTAATTATGCTGGGAGAGTTCAGTTACTGCAGATGTAAGTGTTGCAGCAGAAGAATTACTTCTGCACAGTTGCAAAAAAAACAAAAAAAACAAAAAAGCTCATGATATAAGCACTATTTCTTAGTGTTGGTTGACTGACCTGTTGTTTTTTTTGACTGCATTTTCATCATACTGTCTGTACATTAACTGGACTGGGGAAGCTTATACAGGTTATTCTGAATATTATGAACTTACCATATGAATATGTGTTATTTGTTTTCAGTTAGTTTGGAGTCTGTCCTACCATTTAGCAAAAGCATTGTCTGCATGAACCTGTTGACTTGATCCTTCTCAAAATGCGTATCTTTTGCTGAACATGCTATTATTATTTTCTTTCCTGCACAGGCAAACTATTTATACACTGCACGCGTAGCATATGCAGATCGTTTAAGGAGCGGAGAACACATAAGGTGTAGGCCTGTGTGAGTGAAAAGCTCAATTCGTGTGCAGCTTTTGGAAATGACGCAGTACTGAGAAACTTCAGGTTTTTCACAGTTTCTGTAACATGAGGAAATAAATGTCTAGACACTAAAGTAGAATATGTGAAGGTGCTGAACAACCACCAGCTGGTCCTGGCAAAATGAATGCTGATTGGTAGCTTATTTAAAGAAATATGAACTCTTTAAACTTTACTTAAAGAACATAAATAAAAAGATGAGACTATTTCTGCAGCACCAATCTTCACGGCACGCGTTCCACTTACACTGCTCTGACACCCAGTGTAGCCACTTTAACTGATTACACTGAGTGGCAGCGTATGAACTGTACTGTGTAATATGAGCATCCTACATCAAGTCTTTTGAGCTTTTAAGCCACTCATTGAGTTTTAGTGTGAACGTTAACTTAAGGTAGCGAGCTAACACACTAAAAAAAAAACTGCTATCATCGAATGGCAATCATTGTACTGATCAGCTGATTGAATTTAACTGAGATACAGTACTGTGCAAAAGTCTTGAGCCACCCCTCTTTTCTTTGTCCTTTGCTTCCGTGGAGCCAGAACAACAGGTCGGATGGAATGACAAATTTGAAATTATTGGTTCAAACAGTTGCCAGTATTTAAAAAGGAGATCAGGAAACACGACAGAGACTCTGTGATGGTTTGGGGCTGCATTTCAGCCAGTGCTGTTGGGGCTTTTGTCAAAATTATTAGAATTATGAACTCGGAAAAGGACCTTCAACTTAAGGACACCAACATCACATAAAGCTTTAAATGGATAGCACCAGCATGTTTCTGGCAGCTAAAAACAATCAATTAATGAAATCTTTGCAAAAGCAAAGAAAGAAAAAAATGTAAACATATGTGTTCCTGTTTTGGGTGGGCAAGTTCACAACAACTCACTACTGTGTTTGAAAGCCATAAAAGTAAAAGTCCCATTTATCTAGAATGTATGAACAATATACATGCATCTTGGATTGATCTACAAGGGCTGAGGTCCAGTGTGGGACTGATTTGGCACAGTGAAACTACCTCATCAGATCAGTGAGTGAAGACTTATTTTGTGCTCAGACTATTGAAATACGGTGAATGAACTGTCAGTCAAGTCCCCGGCCAAGGTGTGATGGCTGCATTTTTGCAAGGAGAGCCAGAAAGGGAGAGGCGGCAGAGATAAAGAAATGAAAATGGCCAAGAAGACATGCACACAGAGGGTGGGAATATATAAAAAGATGGAGACCTGGGGCAAGAGAGACTGACAAATTAGAGAGTGTGAAAAAGAAAGAGCGACAGAAAATCTATAGACTCAGAGCTTAGATTGTGTGTGAGATTGTGTGGCTCTTGTTGAAAGCAGCGTTGTACATAAAGGATAGGAAAACCTTTTTATCTCACCGACTTGCTGCGATGAGGAAGGAGGTCTGAAGATTGTTTGTTGCCAAAGAGCAGGGCTCTGTTCACTTTGAACTCGACCCATTCTAAAAGTGGATTTGCCTTAAAATGCTGAAAAACCTAGATGGTGCACACTGCAAAACAGCTGCAACTGAGGAGTTAGGCCATAATCAAACTCAGTGGGAGGACATTTGCAATAAGGAAGTGAAATAAACTGTTTATATCAGTCTGCAAACCAGTTCTACAGAAGTTATGAAACCAGCATTAAGATGCATGGCATCTTTGATTTTCCTGTTTTTTCTTCCCCAAAATGCATCTTGGTTGAGTACAAGCTTCTGGGTTTAAATGGCTCCTGAATCGCTTTTTTTTCCCAACACACGACACACATGCAGAGAATTCTGCATCCATGTTGCAGCTTCCAAAAGGTAAATTATTCATTATGTTCCTCAGTGGTGGAAATGTCACAGGATTGTAATGTCACGGTAAGATAAATACTAAGTCTCAGATAGCCTACAGTCACATACAACTGTATAATTGTACAATCATGGTTTAAGCGCTTACATCAGTTTCCGGGAAAATTTCTTTTAGATGAATGTTTCTCTGTTCCTAATATCTGACAGTCTGAAAGATCACTTACATATCTCTGGAATTATTATCTCACTGTAATTGTGCACTACAGTGAATTACAAGCCCATCATCTTACTCTGTTACCTTAATTAAATTCACGTACACACCAACAACATAATTACCACTGCAGCAACATTAACACCCACCAGCCGTCTTCAAAACCTTGACTGAAGCAGCCAATGGTGGGAGGCCGCGGTTGCAGTCCGGTTACCTGTCACGCCCTTAGATGATTTAGTCATCACTTCTGTGGCAGCAGCTGATGGGTGCTGTGGACTGTTATAGCAACATGAACCTAAACCATCGCCACAGGCAGTGAGTCACCGGTGATACAGCATGTATCTGTGCGTTGGTGTGAGAGTGTGTGCTCGATGGGATTTTTTTTTTTTTTTTTGCTGTTTTGTTCAATCCAACTGTATGATCTTCCTCTGAAAGCACAGCTTGCTTACAGCACCATGACATGTAATATAACGTGGTGTTGCCACAGCCTCATTAGGATCCCACATTTATTGCCAACAAGACTTTTATTTTTAGAAATTCTCTAATTTGCTCATTTGTTGAGATACTAGGGATCAGAAACCCAATACCACTTATCTCTTTAGAATACAGATACACACAACAGCCACTTGTGGACACAATGACAACATCAATACTCCGATACAGTGCTGGTATCAATAAGTGCCTTATTGATGCCAGCACTCAGGGGAGAAAGGTCAAACTGCCTCAAAGCAACAGTAACTCAAATCAAACCCCTCATTACAACCAAGGTAGGAAGAAGAGCATCTCTGAATGTACAACATGGACCATAGCAGCAGAAGACCACACTGGGTACCACCCCTGACAGCTATGAAAAGGAAACTGAGGTTACAATTCACACAGGGTTGCCAGAATTGGACAATAAAAGACGGGAAAATGTTGCCTGCTCTGATAAGTCTTGATTTCTGCGGCAGCATTTGGATGGTAGGATCATAACTTGGTGTAAACAACATGAAAGCATGGATCCACCCTGCCTTATATCGACGGTTCAGGCTGGTGGTGGTGTACCAACTGAGCATCCTTTAAATGCTACATCCTGCTACACGAGCATTGTTGCTGACCAGGTCCATCCCTTTATGACCACAGTGTACCCATCTTCTAATGGCTGCTTCCAGCAGGATGACATTAACATGACACAAAGCTCAAATCATCTCAAAATGGTTTCTTGAACATGACATTGAGTTCACTGTACTCAAATGATCTCCACAGTCACCAGATCTCAGTGCAATAGAGGGATGTGGTGGAACGGGAGATTCTTATCATGGATGTGCAACTGACAAATCTGCAGCGACTGTGTGACACTATCATGTCAATGTGGACCGAAATCTCTGAGGAATGTAACAGCTGTGCTGCGGGGGCGGGGGGGTTTGCAGACAACACAGGCAATATAAAATTGTCACTTTGCCCTTAAGTACAATTTACTTTCTTTTTTTTTTTTAGAATAAATGATTGACAGAGAATGTAACTGTTAAATTATACAATCCCCAAAAAAATCAATAATCCTTTCTGCTACTACTTACTAAGTGTGACTGTGAGAAAAAAGAAAGACTTAGACTGACACAGAGAGCTAAAGTGTACGAAAAGCTGTATGTTTTTAAATTAACTGCTGACATTAAATTAAATATTACTAATAAAAGTAAGAGAAAGGAAAACAATCAGACAAATATATAAATTTAGCTGGTAGAATCGATTAAACTTAGCACACAATGACGTCAGCTGTGGATCATTGATCTCTGCTCAGGTGTGGCGACATCAGCGTTCAGCAATTAACCTAGCTAATGAAGCAGCAGAAAAAACTGCTACTAGGAGTTACATAAGACATCAGTTCCCCTACATGAGACACACTGACCAGCACTGTTTCCTACTCTACAAGCTCACCTATTAGGCGGAGGCTCACTTAGCAAAAACAATTACTTCCAACAAGGGAGTCTGAGATGGGGTAAGAGGCTGTCTTTTAATCTGTGGTCAATATGGTTAACCGTGAGCAGTGTGGCTCCTGGTGGGTAACTGCAGCAATGAAATATGTGTGCATCTTTGAAGAGTGGAATTGAGCACTTTTTGTGATGCTTCAAGAGTCCTCTGTTTGAATAGCTGCGACTGCTAAACTGTGCATAGCCAAGCTGAAGCATACAGTAGTGTTAGACCTCCAGCTCATCAGCTGGCTTAGCTATTACAACAGTTAACAGAGCAAAACATGTTGTTGACTATGGCATAGCATTAGTTCCACTGCATTAGACACAATGACTATCTCTGTGACAGCATCTCATTCACAAGCACTCTCTCACTCACACACACACACACGTGGCCTTTATTTCACACAGGGAAATACACAGCATCCCCATTTACAGCACAGTGGTGTGTTTCTTCGCGTACAGTGTGTGCACCACATTTGGTAAACTCATCGGCATTCTGCTGTGGACGTGTTCACTTACACAATCGTCTTTATTTGAATGGAAACGAGCACAGCAATGTCCTATTTCACAGCACAATAGGCCTACAAGCACACACTCACTCAAAGAGGGTCATACACATAATATCTTTATGGTAAATTGGGGTTTTTTTTCCTGTGTTTTCCTTTTGTATTGAACACAGTGCTTCATGCTATCGCTGACAGCTTCCAAGTCATCATCACAATAGGGGTTTTTTTTTTATACTTTGCACATTCATACTGTACATGACTGCATAAGCTGCGACAGCCAAAGCATTTCACCTCATGTTTATTCATTTTTGTTCACAAGCTTATACAGTGTCCCATTCTATATCATAGCCTGCCTTTGGCTGCCATAGACATGGAGACAAAAGCTCTACAGTGAGATCCTCTAACAGCAGCGTTTCATAAATCTTTAGAAAATGCAGGATTTATTTTATGATGAGTGGTACCGCTTTGCCTAAAGGGACTGATTTCCTTCATTTCCCCAGGTAGCGTTTGGAGAATCTTTGCCTGGAATTATTGCTCTGCTGTGGCTGTTAGTCTTATAGCTACTATATACAGTAGCAATAATCATAATACTTTAGTTTAAAATGTAGCTAGAATAAGAAGCTTAAATATAACGGTATTAGAAAAAGAAAAACTACTTTTCTCACATCTGAGGATCGATTAAAGTCATGCACCTAACTTAAAATGTCTGTTTGAGGACTTAAAAGGGAGTCATTAATGGTAAGTTTGGAAAATGTGACAGCATTTCTTTTTCTCCTCCTAACCCTCTGAAGACTGGGGTATAATTGGCCATTTTTGACTACTTTTGATTTTACCTGTAGCTTGTCATGCTTCTTGCTTAAAACACTCATCAAACATGAGGACAATATACAGGAAAAAGCATAGCGTAAATTATTTATCATAACTCTGGTTTTACTTGGCCTATCAACACAATTTAAAATCTGGTTCGTAGTTTAAAGTCCGCACTTTCAACTTAAATTGAAACAGAAACTCAGCGAGGCAGCGTTCATGCTGCTACATCATCTTAAATCGATGATGTCATTTGGACGTGCCGGCACGTTCGTTGACCCCAGAGGATTAAAGGTACATTTTGTAATTACAATCAGCGAAATGTAACACAAACTTTCACCACCAGGTGGCAGCATTTTAATAAGTGATTGTTCAGATTTTTAGACGTGTCCTGCTGTCCTTTAAACTTTATTTAATTCATTTATTTACAGTTCCTGTAGATGATTAACCTCTTTCCAGGTTAATACATAAAAACATAAATAAGAAAGTACTCGTAATTACTTGCTTGGTTAAAGAAAGGTTACATTTACACCCAGCACCACCTTGTGCCCCAAATTGGTATTATAGGAAAGTAAAGCCAGGCCCTACTTGATTGTTTGTTCACGTTCTTATGCATCCAGTATAAAAATCTGCCAAATCAAAGATGCAAAGCTACCTACTGTAGCCCCTTTGTGATTTCTTAAGTTTTTGCATAATTGTCACCCTTAGATATTTCTCATCGCCAAACAAATTATAATAGATAACTCGAGTAAATACAGAAATGCAGTCTTTAAATGATGATTTCATTTATTGAGGGAAAATGCCTTCCAAACCTACTTGACCATATGTAAAAGAGTAACTGCCCCCCAGTGTTAAATCATGAATTGACTGTGACTAACCACATTTTTTAGAAAGCTGACGTCAGTTTCATCACCCAGGCCTGGTTACTGCCACACCTGTTAAATCCTAAAATCACTTAAATAAAACCTGTCTGACAAAATGAAGCAGGCTAAAAGATCTCAAACAGCAACACACCATGCCACGAGCTAAAGAAACAGGTGAGTCACCAACATCTATCAGTCTGGAAAGCATTACAAAGCCATTTCTAAGGCTTTGGGACTCCAGCGAACCACGGTGAGAACCATTATCCACAAATGGGAAAACTTGGAACAGTGCTGAACCTTCCCAGGAGTGTCCAGCCTACCAAATTACTCCGAGAGCACATCGAAGACTCATTCAGGAAGTCACAAAAGAACCCAGAGCAACATCTAACCTCTAGCTTCATTTTCATTTAAAGTCATTGTTCATGATTCAACAATAAGAAAGCGACTGGGCAAAAACTGCATTCATAGGAGAGGCAAAAGGCAAAAGTCACTGCTGGCCAAAATGAACACAAAGGCTCATCTTACATTTGCCAAAAAAACATGATGATCACCAAGACTTTTGGGAAATGGACACAAAAGATAAAGGTTTTTAGAAGGTTTAAGTCCCATTACATCTGGCATAAAACTAACACAGCATTTCATAAAAAGAACATCAGCAGTCAAACATGGTGGTAGTGTGATGGTCTGGGGCTGCTTTGGTGCTTCAGGACCTGGACAATTTGCATTAATTGATGGCACCATGAATTCTGCTCTCTGCCAGAAATCATGAAGGAGAATGTCCGGCCAGCAGTTCGTGCCCTGAAGTTCAAGCACACTTGGGTTATGGTTCACTGGGTTATGATGAAGTACACCAGCAAGTGAATGGCTTGACAAAAATAAAAACAAGATGAAGGTTCTGGAGTGACCAAGTCAAAGTCCTGACTGAATTACTTTATCACATAGGGCCAGGTAGGTTTGACGATCTGAAACATGTAAGTGTAACAAATATGTAAAGTCAACGTATCAGCATTTTGCACAAAGTGGACTGAAATCAAAACCCAGGAGATGCTAAAAGAGATTGTGATCAAAATAAAATGTGAAAACACATTAAGTTAGGAGGTCTATAGCAATTGACTTTGCAGAAAGTTGGTGACCTCTGCATATTATGTACCTCAGCATCCGCTGACTCCACTCTGTGATTTTACCACTTTGTGGCTGAGTTGCTGTTGTTCTCAATCACTTCCACTTAATCTGTGAAACTGTGGAATGTAAAGTAGTGAGGAAATTTCACCACTGGACTTTTTGCACAGGTGGCATCCTATCACGGTAACATGCTGGAATTCACTGAGCTCCTGAGACCGGCCCATTCTTTCACAAATGTTTGCAGAAGCAGGCTGCATGCCTAGGTGCTTGGTTTTCTACACCTGTTGCCATGGAAGTGATTGGAGCACCTGAATTCAATTATCTGGATGGGTGAGTGAATACTTTTGGCAATAATAGTGTGCAGCGGTAAGATGGCAACAAGCTGGTCACAAACTAACCTGAACAAGGCTAAAAGAAGCCTGAAAATAGAAATTATTATCACAAGCCTCCAGGAAAACAATTCTAATTTTATGCCAACAATGTTTACTCACATGCTACCAAAAAAAAAAAAAAATCTTACTATGCCAGTTTAAGAAATGTCATGATATACATGCAGGTCACCTACATTAAAGCATTTGGCAGCTTCTTGCTGCTTCATTTCATTGTTAGGCTCTTGGGGAGATTTTCCTCACATTATGCAGAAACTACAAGACAGAACTAATGAAAGTGTTTGTGCTGCTCCTCACACTTCCTCACATGTATGTACATATACACACCTACAGACCAGCCCTCCTCCCAGTTGTCTTGCCTGGCACCAGTTTCCTCTAACACAGATGGTAATGGGCAAAAGAGAGACACACTGGGAGACAAGACAGACACCGTGGTAGTGTCTGAACCTATAATTTTGTATTGCGTCTTTTCCTTCTTCACTTTTACATGTACCTGCTTCATATATCTATCCATCTGCCATCCACACATACCTCATTTCCCTCCAGTGCCCCCATCTATCACCCTTCACCTCCATCAATCCCTCAATATGGACTCTTAGTACAGCCTTAGAGCTCAGCAAGAGTATTCATCTATTTAGCCCTCGTATTTGTCAAACTACATCATACCTTGTATCATGACCTTTTATTAACTTCTGAAATGTGACCTTTGAGTAATTCATCTCTCCCCCCTCCATCCACCCACCTTCCCACTCCTGCTCCATCTCGAGATAAAGATTCCTTTTTCTTTGTTCCCATCAGAATCTGTCTGTTTGTTGAGCTCTTACAAGATTTAACTCAGACTATCCTCCCCTTAAAAGATCAATAGGAAAGCAAACACTCACCAGCTGCATGCCACAGATGAAGGCCAAGGTGCACCTGCCACTACAGCACCCCATGATGTCCTCCTGCTTCTTTCTGGAGATCCACGTGGAGCCGAAATTCCCAAATCGCTCCTTCAAAATCCAAAAAGCCCCCAGAGGGCCGTCTGGCTGGCTTGCAGCCCAGGTAGAAGCACTCCCTGCTCGGGCTCAAGAGGGCACGGCACAGCCCACTTGTAATCTCTGGCGCTCAAGGGAATGAAAAGCAGCTACTTAAGCCTGTAACTGTCCCCTGGATTTCCAACACACATGGGTCCGAGATAGAAGGTGGGCCCTTGGGATGATTCAAGTCCACAGAGCTGGATATGTAGATAAACCCTTTCCAAGCCTCTGCAACTGAGGACAGTTTAGTAAGCCTGCTAAATCAGCTGGTGTGGTGCATTTTAACACATGTGACACAAATGAAGGCAGCCTGTTTTATGAGAGCGCTCTTTCATTCAGCAGAGGTTACAGTGACTTCCCAGTTATGCATACACAGTTTGCACTCGTCCAGACATCACCTATGATAACCTCGATTAGTCGCATCCTCATCACAGCGCTGAACACACCGAACTGGCACAGTCCTGGCACGGCAGCAGCCACTTAAGACATTGAAGGGCTGCAAAAGAGACGGTGAGATTAGATGGATATATTCCCCCAGATTAAATCCCTCGTTTAATAATCCGATTAAGCCCCACTTGCGTTTGCCTGCCTGAAACAGCCTAATTTGCAGCAGGGTGGAGGAAACAAGTGAAAGTGGTCCCTGCCTCTTCTCACACAGGCGAGCTCCTCTCCTCTCCTCTCAGGGGAAGTAACGGACATGTAGCGGCAACATCCTTAACCAAACACCGCGTTTTATTTTTTGTTTTAAGCCTCCAGCACCAAGGTCCTAAACCTGTCTTATATCGCCCACTAACTATGGTGTTTTATCCTGTGAGAAAATGGTCATTAAAAAAAGAAAAAAATGTTGCTCGGGTGTTGTGATGTGTCAACAGCCGCTGGACGCTGATTTCGGCGGCTCTTTTGGCTAATGAGTCCTCCTCCGTCGGTTCATCTCCCCGTGAGATCCGTGACACAACTGCTGTCTTGTCAACTCAGCAGCCGATGGTTGCTTCGGTTCGGTCGCTGCTGTGTCCGTTACAGCCAATACATTTATGCAGAATTTTTAAAAAGAAGACAGAAGAGCATGTCCAAATTTCATACACAGGGGGACGGGGTAAAATTTCAGGTCGAGGTAAGTCTCCACACGTAAGGTACAGAGGATGATGTGAGGAAAAAAAAAACAGCTAAGTTTTAGTTGACCGTCTCTGGGTTTGTCTTCAAGGAGTGAAAAGGGGAGACAATGGGAACCGGGATGGACCAACGGACCGAGAGAGACAGCCGAGAGGAGCGTCTCCCGCCTGCCATCTGTCAAGTCAAACACCTCGGTGCCGCGGTGCTGTTCCGGAAGAGATTTTCAAAATAAAAGCAGAAAAACTCGGAGCGAAACCTCTTAGCATTCATACGCTTGGAGGCCCTTTTGCCTTCAGAACTACTGTAAAAAAAATTTGTGCCATTGATGCAACAAGGTGCTGGAAACATTCCTCAGAGATTTGGGTCCATATCCCAAAGATGCTCTATTGGATTGGGATGGTGACTGTGGAGGCCATTTGAGTTCAGTGAACTTGTTGTCATGTTCAAGAAATCGGTTTGAGATGATTTGAGCCATCAGAAGATGGTTAAACCGTGATCATAAAGGGATGGTTGGTGCTAAAGGGCCCAAAATGTGTCACAAAAATATCCCCCAAGCCATTGTAGCACCACCATCCTGAACTCTTGAAACAAGGCAGGATGGATCCATGCGTTCATTTTATTTTTTTCCAAATTCTGACCTTACCATCTAAATGTCGCAGCAGAGATTAGTCAGACCAGGCAACATTTTTTCTAATCTTCTGTTGTTTGATTTTGGTGAGCCCTTCCTTGTAAACTGTAGCCTTCATTTCCTGTTTTTCTGTTGCTGTAGACCATCTGCTTCAAGGTTCGACATGTTGTGCCTTCAGAGATGCTCTTCTGCATACCTTGGTTGCAACGAGTGGTTATTTGAGTTACTGTTGCCTTCCTATCAGGTCAAAGCAGTCTTGCCATTCTTCTCTGATCTCAACAAGGCATTTTCCCCCAGAGAACTGATGCTCACTGGATATTTCCTCTTTTTTTGGAGTCTCTATAAACTCTACAGATAGCCATGTAGGAAAAGCCCAGTAGATTTTGAAATAGTCAAACCAGCCTGTCTGTGATTAATAACCATGCCATGTTCACTTAAGTCACTTAACCCTTTATAGAGCACTCACTGAAATTCAAAAATTCAACCTTAGAGTGCTTGATGTTACTTCCTTCATTTGCACAAGAAATGTGGCTGAAAAAGAGATGGGCTGGCCTCTGGAGTGAAAGACCTACAGGGTTTAAGACAGGAAAAGATGTACTTTTATCCCAGATTTGGGAAATAGATTCATTACAGCAGCTTAAAAAAAATAATTTAAACACACATACAACAAATAACTTAAATGAGTAGACTCAGGTATAGGGCAATAAAATAAATGATTAAACAAATGTCTCAATAAGGTAAGAAAGAAATCAAGAATGATAGTCCACATTTTATGGTCAAATACTGTGTGAACAAACATGGAGCAGGGACTCTGATGTAAAACATTTTCTAATGCACAGGTTTATCCCATCAGATCATAGAGTGCATCACAGTTACACAGGATATGAAATTATTTTTTTGATATGCAGCCTACTTTGACTTTTCAAGTGCATATTAGCTGGTGGAGCACCATGCTGCTATCAGGGCTAATCATCCAAGTGCTTCTTAATGTGCAGACTGCAAAGTGAAACCCCACGCTCCTAGTTCACACTGATATGTCTGTGCTACACTTTGCTTGCCCCTACTTACCCAGACATCAAAGGCCCATATTTATTATGAGATAGGGTAGCACTTTATAATATGGCCCATGACTAAGGGTATCTGCAAATACTTACCGGTACATACAAAAGACTAAGGGGTAACAGTTCAAGTTTTTACAAGAAAGAAGAAATAATTACTGTAAGTAATAGTAATAGTGCACAATGTCAGGTATTTCACATAAAAGGAGACACAAAATATAGTGTATTATTATTATTATTATTATAGTACATTATCGTACCCGGGATCGTGTACACAATAACTACTTTTGAGCAGCATTAGACAGTACTAAATGTAAAACCAGCACAGTGTTTACAGTGGGATATTTTTAAACACATGTATACTGTTTACGGAATGTCTATTTAATATTTTTTTAAAGAACTTATTTTTAATTTATTCTATATTACATTTTTAAAAGTTGAAATAATTCAGCTGAATTTTACTGACTACAAATGCTTATAAAAAAAAAAATTTCATTCCTTTTTGAAAAACTCAATTATTATTTGGACTTTTATTTTGAAGGCACCTTTCTCCGCTGCTGTGGCTGGGTCTGGCTGACTTGATGAGGCTGATGTTCTGCTCGGCAGGGGAGCGGCGCGGTTCTTTCACTCACTGAAACACAAGCATGTAGAGAGAGAGAGATGCAGCCTTGGTCGGTGTGCAGCTGCTCATGAACATGGCCTTTAACCATCATCATGAATGAAACTGCTCTTCTCCCTCAGTCGGGTGTCCTCTCCGAGCCGTCAAGATAATCATTTTATCCTCATTTTTCATTCACTTAATTGAAGTCTGAATGGTTTTCTGAACTGCTATTAAGGTTAAAAAAATGTTTTAAGGAAAAAATTGTGTAGCTTATTAAAATTGCTCACAAATATCTATAAATTATTGGAAAGAGCCTTGGGTGAACACTTCAGAGGGTGACTGCCTAATTTATAAATGGCACTTAATTTTTGCTCAGCGCCTGTGTGTTGTTTCCACAGTGTCTGTGCCATCCAGCACAGGCTTTCCAGCTACCAACTGCAGCCAAATGAAGCTTCAAGTTGCTCCTTGAAACAAGGAGTTTGCTCCTAATTGAAGGCTGAGAGAATTTCTGTTTGTGTGTGTGTGTGTGTCTGTTGTGGGGGTCACGTGTGCCACGCCTATAAAATGGCCAGGAGTTTAAACAGACACAGAGGTGGAGAGGCTATCACTCCTTTAGCTAGACAACATAATGGCCTGCTTTCCCCTCACCATCAATCTCTGCCACAGTCCGCCCCTCCCACACACACCCAAAACAACACACGCATCCAGGTACACACACATATGCATGCACAAACAAATGCAAACACACGCACACACTCATTCGAGCCACACGCAGTGGGACAGGAGTTTAATTATGCCTCTAATCTTGAGTGACAGTAGCATGTATAATAGCTGACTCCCCGGGGCCATGTGTCGAGGCATCCACCCATTCATCCACCCATCCCTCCTTCTATTTATCATCTTTACTTACTTAGTCATCCATCACTCCATCCACCAATATTTCCACTCAGCTTCTCACTTATCGTCAGCCTTTTCACCTCTTTTTTTTTCACCACTCCCTGCCTCTTCTCATTCTTTCTTTCTTTCTGTCCCCATTTCTGTCATTTATGTGGCCTTTGTAGAAGTCGCTTAGAAATCCGGCCCCTCTAATTTTCCTTGTCACACATCGTCTGCTCTTTAGAAAAGGCTTCTAGACGGGCCAGTTGGGCCTATAACCCACAGGGCCTCACTTTCAGTGGTCAGAGGCCCCGTGTGGTTCAAGGGTAAGTAAATAACAAGTCCTTTGTGTGTGTGTGTGTGTGTATGTGTGTGTGTGTGTGTGTGCAGATACAGTTTCTATATGAT
>VUQJ01011016.1:33330-47958 GCA_015108635.1 Andinoacara biseriatus
TAATGTCAGTTATGTCATTTTTGGGAAGGCAGCAGTAACTCAAATAACCACTCAGATGCAGAGGAGCATATCTGAATGCATAACATATCAAACCTTGAAGTAGATGGGCTATAGCTTTAGAAAACCACTCTGGGTACCACTCCTGTCAGCTAAGAACAGGAACAAGTGAGAACAATTCACACGGGCTCACCAAGATTGGACAACAGAAGATTGGAAAAACATTGCCTGGCACAATGAGTCTCAATTTTTGCTGTAATATTCAAATGGCAGAGCCAGAATTTGGCATGAACAACATGAAAGCATGGCTCCATCCCGCCTCGTATCAGCAGTTTAGGTAGCGATGTTTTGGCATGGGGGATATTTTCTTGCGATACTTTGGGCTCCGTAGTATCAACTGAGCATTACTGAAACATCACAGCCTACCTGAGTACTGTCGTTGACCATGTCCATCTCTTTATGACCACAATGCACGCATTTTCCTGCACTAGCCAGCATAACACAGGAAGATGAGTGCATATTGTTTAAGTCATCTCAAACTGGTTTCTTGAACATGACAGTGAGTCAGTGTGATTCCAATCCTGCAGCCGACAAACCTGCAGCAAGTGTGTGACGTTATCATGTTAATAGGGATCAAAGTCTCTGAGGAATGTTTCCAGGACCTTGTTGAAACTTTGCCAAGAAGAATTACGGCAGTTCAGTGTGTCTAATTGTGACTGGTGTGTCTAAGTGACAGTATTGATTAACCTGGCATGGGTTTTGAGCTGTCAGGATGTGTCCTGTATTTGTATTCAAGTGAGTATGGTCACATTCATCAGAAAACACAAGACCAAAGCTTTTGAAATGTAGTTAAATGCAGTTATTTGCTTTATTCATACATTTTCTTTCTTTATGCCACTTTAGTAGGTGTCATGCTCACCAATTTGGACTGAGTAGACCACAGTCTTTTAGAACTAAAATTCTTTGAGGTTGGCTTGAGTCTTTTAGTGTGAGAGAGTCAAGGGTGGACATTAGTGACCTCCCTGGAATTCTCTGTTCATCATGTGTCTCGGCTGCTGAAGAAGGGTTTGGGATAACTGGTGTCTCTATTTCCAGTCAAGTAATGATCTGTTCTTTGCAACATAAAAACAGGAGCCTAAATACCACCACACACACACACACACACACCCTTTGTACTTCTTAAGATAGTGACTTGTTTGGTCACTATTTTATGCACCAACATTCAACTCATGTTCCTGCTCCCCTTGCCTGTCGCTGCTCCCTTTGGTCGTGGTAATAAACCCATAGCTGTTTCTGTCATGCAACACTCTGGGCACTCGTAAAGGTGCCACCTGTTGCTCGAGCATACCAGGACACTTTAGCTGGGATACTGCAAACTTGGCGATACTCCTTTACTCCCCCCACCCAGTATCCTTTTAAGGGTGACATCCCAGTATACTTTACATCAAGGGTTTGTGGTACAAGTTTTATGTTATAAATTGTAGTCAAAGCTTAAATGATAAATAGGGCATCGTGGGTTTTTTTGTTACACATTGATTCCACAACCAAAACAATGCTGTTAAATGTACATTCTTGCACAAACAGCAAACAAAAAACATAACAGTATTTCCTGTGTTCAAGTATTGTTGGTATGACCTATTGTTATACTGACTTTATAAGAACCTCTAGCAGTTAGAGGCTTTATCATTTAACTACAAATATTGAATAAGTGTTTTTACTGCAACTGCCATGCAGAAGCCTTGAGCCACCCCTCATTTCTTTATATTTTGCTTCTAAGGAGCCAGATCTTCTTGAAAATGTCTTTCAGAGTTTTTCTTTGGAAATTGGCCTCAGTCCTCATTCACACTTCTTTTGTTGAATCTATGAAAAATGAGAAAGATAACAGTTTGACAGACATAAAATAGCATTTTTGCATCAACAAGGCAATCCCAGAAGAGCTTTTAACCCAAAACTTGGCATATCTCTGCACTGTGTGTCATGTGTTCTTATAAAAATTTAGAAAACAGTACACGTGGGGGCCAAAAAGACTATCAGTACCACTTTCTGTTCCAAATAATATTTAATTAATTATCTCGTATGGTTATACATGACTATAATTACATTTAAATCTATGTAGTTGCATAATAACAGGCCAGAAACTGGGGTGGGTAATGTGGAAACAAACATGTGCTTATGAGACAAAACCAATTAGTAGTAGTATAGTAATATTTTGGCAACAATATGATAACCTGCTAGCAATAAAATGGTGCATTAGAATTTTTATATACTGACTTGTGGTAGCATGCCTCATAAGGTCGGGGAATGCTCCTAATGAGACAGCAGATGTTGTCCTGGAGGATCTCTTCCCAGATCTGGAACTGCCTGCATACTTTTGCCCCATGAGTTCAGGTCATGCACCAAGAGGAACCTAGGATCCACTACACAAGCACAGGGTTTGACAATGGGTCCAAGAATTTTATCCCAATCCTTAATGGTAGTCAGACTGCCACTTCCTAGCCTGTAGAGGTCTATGCGTCCCTCCATGGATATGCCTCACCAGACCATCTCTGACCCACCACCAAACTGGTATTGCTGAACAACATTACAGGCAACATAATGATCTCCACAGCTTCTCCAAACTCTTTCTTGTCTGTCACATGTGCTCAGGATGACCCGACTCTCATCTGTGAAAAGCACAGGGTGTCTTTGGTGGACCTGCTAATTCTGGTATTCTGTGGCAAATCAGACTCCACCATGCCAGGTAGAGAGCACAGGGCCCACTAGAAGACGTCGAGTCCTTAGGCCACCCTCATGATGTCTGTTTCTAATTGTTTGGTCTCTGACCAAACAACAGTGGCCTGCTGGAGGTCATTTTGTAGGGCTCTGGGACTGCTCATCCTGTTTCTCCTACACAAAAGAGCAGATACTGGTCCTACTGATGGGTTAAGGCCATGTCTACTGGAGTCTTCTCCATGCTCTTTAGACTGGCTGAATAACTGTCCGACTTCAAATCATAGTTCACAATAGATTTATTGAGCTGTAAATGGCTCTGTAAACACACTCCCATCAGACCATAATTCATCTAAATATAAACAAAAAATAACAAATTATCATATGTTAATATCCTGACCACACGGCAGTTTAGCTTAGTTGTCTTTTACTAATAAAACAATTTATTTGAAAATGAATATTTACATTTGTAATAACATTCAAAAATTTAAACTGAAAACAATTTTCTGTTAAGGGTTATTGAAAAATCTGTTAAACTTAACATGAAATAATTAAACATCATTAAAGTAGGGCTACCCTTGCAGCTAAATCAAAACAAATGTAGTTTTAATGAATTGAATTTAAGCATTTTTGAACCTGTATATACTTGATTTCCTGTAAAACACACTTAACAATACTGCTTTTCCTCTAGAGTACAAGATTAAATCAGACAAGAACCAGTTCTTACAAAACAGGGAACAAAAGACCTGACACAGGACTTAATAAATGCATCTGGGCCTCCAGCATCTGTTGTTCACCAAAGCCTCTTCAGAAATGCTCTCAATGTAAGGGTGGCTGTCCAAAAGTCTATTATGGAAGTGAAACAGGGAGAAAAGGCTGAGGTATGTCAAATTACCCAACAGCCAACATCCAAAAAAGAGCTTTTAAATGTCCTTAAACAAGCCCCGAGAACTATTCCTGGACTGCCTCAAGAAATTACAAGAAAGCTTCCCTAAGAGAGTTCAAGCTGTGTTAAAGAACGTTTTTGCCTTATATTCTGTATTTTCATCCTTGTGTGCATGTTTCAGCAAGTTGCTGCATCCGTTTCCTACTTTTTGTAATTTATTGGTGTTATCCTTTACTTCTCGACAGCTTAGTGACCTTCATTCAGACAGTCTTTTCTAAATCAGCTTATTTTGTCTGTGCAATTAGTAAAACGTGTCTGCGAAAATAAGTCTGGACTTGAATTTGTCTTTCACAGCTGTTGTAAAGCAATTATGATAATCTTATATCATTTCCTTTAGTGCAAAATCGGTTTACAAATTAATAGAGATCTGAAATGACTCTCACAATTTTGTTCTTGTTCTGTTTCTGTCATTTGGTATGTTTACAAAGTGTGCTTGATGTGGAATGCTAAACCATAATTGCACATGAAATCCTCAGCTTTAGATCTTTAAATGTAAGCGCTGTTGCTCAGCAACTGTCATAATTGCAATGTATTTGTAATTACATATCTGGGATCCACTGACATATAAAGTCACAGAAGCTTTTTAAGTGAGAAGCTACAGTTTACTGATTATTAATATCGAGACACAACGAAGCACAACAATGTGATTTCATTTGCTTGAGGCCCAGTCACAATCACACCCATAAGAATTCAGTTAAACCCCGGCCATAAAAGTGGTAAATTAGCACCATTAAAAGCTTTCTTCAGGCTGTGACAACAGTGACACTGCATGCTGTCAGCTGTCAAAATATACTAGTGCAGCATGCTGGAGTTTACTTGATCTTATCCTGAGGATGTTAACACGGGATAAAAAGCTCATGAAAGAGAATCACTAGAAATAGTATTAAAGAGCATCGAAATGACGCTCCATTAAAACATCCTTTAAAATGCAGAAGACTTCACACTCTTTAATCAGACATGACTTAAAAATCATCATAATATACAATTATTAATTTCACACTTTTACTGTAATGCTTGGATTTAAGTTGATTTCTCAAACTCCGTGTTTAGTTCACTTTGTTGAGACTTTATTGTTTGTTTGTGTGTTTTTTCCTTGTACTACCTAATAGAATAAAACATAAGGGTTCTTTTTGTCTGCGCCTTTGCCTTGTAGCTGAATCTTGTGCATAATGCAGCTGACATATTGTTGCAGGGCATCCAGTGGGAGGTCTGTCCACGATTGAAAATCATTGGAATTCACTGAATTATAACCAAACTTCGAGAGATTTGGTAAGGCATCTGTCACCCACCTCCTTCGCAATCCTTCCCTCCCGTCTGTCTCATTTGGTTGTTCCTGTGCTAACCCTTTTTAAAAAAAGTCCTGGGAATTCTCCTGCCTCTAGGCGGCAATAATAAAGTAATGATCTTCTATCCATTCATCCATCCATCTGTCTTTTTTCTTAAATGCTTTTCGAACTTAGTGTGACATAGGGCAGAATTCAGGGTATAGGTCTCGAGTTTGGCACAGGCTAATGCAGACAAACACCTGTGCAGGCACAGGGAGAACATGCCGAGGCAGATGAAAAGTTTGAACCAGGAACTTTCTTGCAACAACAGAACTAAATAAAAAGCCCACATGCTCTTACAATCATTTCATAACTATTGGTTATAAAGTGATCTTTGGGATCTTGATTGTTTTTTATCGTCATCTGGAATATCCTGACTGTCACCAGTTTCCCTCTGTCCTATCCTGCCCGGCAGATGATGGATGAGTCTCTGGTCTAAAGCGTTTGACCCATTTTGACCTGACTCCTCTGCAACAGTAAACAGAGGCGCCTTACGACATTTGAGCCGCCAGCACATTCTCACATGAATGGCTTTTTCATTTTTCTGTATCCAGTATTTCTATGAGACGCGGCCACAGTGTTACCAAACTCTTTATAGATACTGTAAAAATGATAATCTTCTCCTAAATGAATGGACATCAGGTGTTTGCTGACATCCCATTTCTACATCCAGTTGGTGAAAGCTTTTACAAACAGGAAGTTTATGTGTAAGTTTGTGCCAGAAGCGACAAGATTTTTAATTACTTTAGGAAAGGTAGCCAGTGTGATTTAGTAATTAGCAGTGAGCGTGACCGATTAAACACAGAAGCACATCGACTACAGAAAACAAAAAAGCCATCACATGGTGATTATATTCTCTGAACAATGCTCTTTAGTTACATAATTAAAATTAAAAATATAAAAAGCCCGACCGACTTACATGTAGAAATGTTCAGATATACATATTTTCTCCCTATTTCTCCCTATCTCATTTTGATTGTTTCCCCCCCTCAATATTAGGCCAATAATCTGTGGTTAGAATGTAAATGAACACATTCTAACAGCAATGCATCAGTATTATTGGAGCCATAACTTTCAAACTGACTAGGCAGGCCCTCATCTACTGGCAACTAAAGCTGCAATTAATGTTGTTTTCCCAGGTTTGTTATGATGGGTTAATAATCACCAGATGCTCATATTATCACCTTTCTGTCAAAAATATTTAGGGAAATGGTTTATTTGAAAACATTTGTATTTTTTAACTGTCAAAGAAATTGGACATTTGATTGGAAAAACAATTAGTATTGTGGGTTCTAACAGCACAGGTTTGCATGCAGCTGTTCACTCTGTTTATATATCATTATTAATTCTGGAGGAAGTGAAGATAAGTTCTTTTGGCTTCCTTCTGCGAGGTCTCAATCTCATAGTTCTATAAACTAAGACAGAAGCTACTGAAGTGACAGAATGATGCAGCATTTCATACATCGTATTCATCCAGACATTTCATGAAAGATATTAACCCTCCTGTCCCGTTCACCTCCCGCCCCTTACTTTAAAATAGACCGGTCTATTTTAACTGCTCTTAAATTAGCACAAAACCCATTTTTCACTACCAAATTTTTATTTCAACATTTTTTTAACTGTTAACAATGTCTCAAAGTACTATTTAACATGAATTTGTAGAATTATACATAAAATAACTGCAGTGAAAATTCAAATTGTCACTGAAAATGTATTACAAAATTAACATGTAATGTAAAAAATGAATGGAAAACCAAAGACCAAACTCAACATGAGAGTATGTGTGTGTGTGTGCGCGCATGTGTGTGTATGCATGTGGATTCATGCACATGAGTGGCATGTGACGCTCAGGTCAGAGTGGGCCTTGCAAACACAGCCGTCACATTTGCAGCATCTCAGGCTTGTTTTGTTGTCTCTAGGGGCCTGGATTGTACATAAGTGGTAGGCGCCCCGCCCATCAAATTTTCCTGATGGCAGCCAGTTTGTCATTTCACCAGCCGACGGGTCATGTATCTCTGTTATCAAATCGAATAATTCTTGAAAGGACATGAAACTGTTGTAAGGCATTTTTGCACGAAATATAGGCCTGCCAGGCTCTCCATCCCACAGACTTTTTGTAGCCTCATTGTTTGAGCGATATACTCCTGCTTGATGTCATCCACACATGATGTAGCATACCGTGTTGGCCCTGGCATCATTTTGATGATGGTTTCCACTCTTGGTCTACTTCCTCTGTCCTGGGGGGATGAAGACCAGAGCAAGTGTCCACTCTTGGACTGGAATGTCTCCTCAGGTGCCTCTCCATTGTTCACTGGTCAGTCTCCTCAAAGTCTGGATCAAAATCTGTGTTGTTCCACCTCCGAGACATCATCCTATCTCTGGTTCAATTTCAGTGCCCTCTTCATCATGTCCAAAAACCTGGACCTTAACCTCTTCGACAGAGAACCGCTTGGTCAGTCGCCTACTCATTGTGCTCAGAGTAAAAGGAGTGCAAGGCAAATATCAAGCTATATATATGGGATCTGTGTGATACATTGATTAGTCTGAAAGGTGTGGTTGACGTGGGGGGGTAGGCACAAAAGAGATGGGTTCACATAACAGACACCTGTCTAGATTGTGGGAAGATATGATACATTGTTTCATCAGGAAGTTGGATATGTACCCGCAAAAGACAACGTTCAGCGTTCAGTCTGAAATGTGCGTGCGTGCGTGCGTGCGTGCGTGCGTGCGTGCTTGCGTGAGAATGAGTTGGGGTGGTGTGTATGGGGATGTTTTCTGTCTGATGGATGAATCAAGTCTGGATACCCATTCATTTCCTATGGTGGACCCTTTTGACCGGGAACACCACATGTGTAACAAGGTTGATTAAAACACTCAAAATTCAATGAAAAAAGGTGATCATCATTTTTTTATAAGTGCATAGTGTGGAGGATATCGTGAAGCCTTGAGGCAATTAGATGTAAAAAACAATATTTATGAGTGTTTTACGTTGTAAATCGGTCAGATTTGACCCGAACACGACAGTAGGGTTTTAAACTTAATGTTGAAAAAAGTGGGTTAGTATGTTGCTGTAATTAGCCTATGAAACATGCAGCGTTGCAGTCTATCAACAGCAGTTGAAGGCCAGGGGTATGTTCTGGTGTTTGCTGTGTGGCCAGCATGGTTTAAAATAGTTCCTGGGAAACTGATCGTCAGCACTGAGCAGCCACGAAAGCCACATAGATCAGATTTCTACTTACTGCGGGAATGTGGACAGGACATAAAGGGACCCATAAGTATTATGAAACAACTTTATGGACCGACTGTTGAAACAGACATTAAAATTGATAAATTTAAGTCATTTCCAAGGAAGATTTTACCACACAGAGTCAAAAGCTGAACGGGATTTTTGACAGAATGGTCAGTGTTATGGGAAGGCTGGTAATACCACTAGATGGCATTGTTACACTTTATTGTGTTGCCCTGCCCACTGAGGACATGCTTCCCTCACAATAGTGTATGACTTTAACACATTTTAATGCATTAAAAAATGTAAAGCTGAGGAATCATGTGGCACACACAATGTTTATACCCTGAATTACAATGCAGTTTTGAGGCTTGGATTCAATTGTGTTCATGCAGTCAGTGTGACCATGTATTATTGATTGCATTATGAAATTCACTTAGATGATAAGTGCTGTCTTAGAATATATGTATTCCTAAATAGAAAGATCTCCACTTCTAAACTGCCATCCATTTTTGTTATGTCATGCTAACTGTCACTCATGTGGACAGCATAGTGCAGGTTACACTGAATGACAGTTTATGAAATATGTGGGAATACAATCAGAACGTAGAAAGCTGCCTCACAAATGACAGAAGAAGTTATAGTTGACTTGAAAAAAATAATAATTTAAATGGTTTACAGATCTCATTTATACCTTTGCAAAACTGTGGAAAGCTTTGACAACTGTTTAATGAAAAGATTTTTATTTACCTATTATATACTTATTCTTTTTTCCCCCCCCAAAAAATTCTCTAGGCTAAATTTCAAGCATGAAGCTTCAAAGTGGGAGGGCACCCAGCAACATGATAAAGCTACTGGTAAAAGTGGTTTTTAAAAGGGCTCAGGTGTAGTCATGCATCCACCTTAATGTGAGATCCAACAATAGGATGATTCATAGCCGCAACATGAATCACCCTACAGCACACTTTTAAGAAGATTAGCATATCATTCGTTTCTGAGGAAATTATTTCAAGCATCGCAACCCCAAAATGCTTCTTTGTAACAGCAAGCACTGAATAGGAATACTCGGCGAGTATTTCTCCTCACCAGAGCAGGTTTGAGTTATGTATTTTCAAACCCAGGAAAGTACTACCTGCTATTCAGTCTGGCAAATACTGTTAAATATACCTGATCATCTACACAGCTGCAAAGCACTGCACGTTATACTGCCACAGTACAAATACCATGTGACTAGAGGCAAAAATATCTCCTTAAGAATTGCATCAGAATACATTTGAATATATCTAGAATTTGGCAGTATTTTTACTCCATGCTAATATGTAGTCGTTTCTACTAGTATTTTGAATCTGCATACTATTACGTGCGTGCATTAAAGGCAATGACCATTCATACCATTTCTCAGATATTTTGAGCCAAACGGTGACATGTTCTTGACTTTTAAGAATGGCCAAGTCAGTGATGTAACTGTAATTCCACATGATGTTTCTCGAGGTAAATCCCAGGCAGAAGGCTACAAGACTAAAAGCTGGCCATAGTCCAGGCCTGGCACAAGCAAATGCCAGCTGTCCTCACCAGAAAACATCACCGCTGGATCAAAACGGCTAATATTTGTGTTCAGGAAAACCAAACTCTATTTAATTATGACTCCATGTTTTTTCTTTAAAGCAAAGATTGAAGTAATGTAATGTTATTACAGCATCAAAAAGAAGTTTGCAGTCATGGACTGAAAGCCAAGGTGAAGAGATGAAAGTCTTTGACTCTGGAGACTGCCGTTTTCATCCTTTCTCCTACCAGCAGTCAAAGTTGGTAGGAGACAGTATGCCTGTCATGTTCAGATATAATGAATACAGTGGAATGTAAATGAATACTGATGTATTAACACTGTGTGTACAAACTGAATAATAATTATTAAATGTATGCCTTCATATCAAAAAACAAAACAAACTTTGGATATTTGACTGAAGTAGAAAAACTGACCAGAAGACAAAAGCGTTATATCTGTGTGGACAAGAAACTCCTGTAAAAGAAGTGTATTTTTTCATCTCTTAATGAGCAGTTTAGTTTCCTCTGTGCCCCATCAGATGTTCTTCTTGATGGGCATCAACTCGTAATAGTGACAGCAGGTGGAAATGCATGTTGATTTACATTCTCTACGGCTGATTTTCCTGTAAATTACATCAATATTTGTGCAACATGAGAATGTAAACCTGACCAAAAATAAATATATTGTATAATTTATTGCAAATACATTATTAAGCCGGTGTCTCCGATTCAAGGCTACCTGCAAGGCTGCAAGGAAATGCATATAGGATGACCTTGTTTGTGCATTTCTATAAAAGGGGTTGTACATTTTCTCCATAGTGTGGTGATGGATGATAGGATACCAGAACTAAGCCCATGTGTCTGAGCTTGTTGGCCTGTCTGATACCCACCTACCCTGACAGACAAACCATCTTTGTATTGCTCTTTTTTGGTATATATCATCCAACACTAAGTGCCAGAAAATAGGCTCGGGCAAAGCAGTAATTTATCATATGATGCTTTGCTGTTATATATCTCTCTGTCTTGGTCACCATAAGTCTTTCTTATAGTAGCTGTTTAAGAACTACAGTGTTACCAGGGACAGGAGCGATAACTCCAATGTAATAATGGACCTCTGCACAGCCATGATGACAGACGACCCCCTGTCGTAAGAATATATTCTTCTTTACACACTTCTTTAATAAAGGACTGTCCTGTTGGAAGCCTCATGTGTGAGGAAACTCGAGAGTGCAATCCCCCCCACACAACTACTTCTTTGTCTGAGCTGCCCAAGGTTGTAACTATGCAGAATAATTTGTTGTCTAGTTGCGCTGGAAAATTCACTGCAAATACATTTCTTTCACCAGTGGTGGACACAGCTGAACCTGAAAGTGTCAGAATCAAAGCCAGGCTTGCAGCTCTCAGGCTAATAACGGTGGTCCAGAGTTAAATATCAACGTGTAAATATTATCATGGTGATCATAATGTTATCTTGACTTTTAATCTACCATCAGCAGACGTAGCAACTCAGGGTGTGTGCAGCTACACATTTGGAAATCTTGTGCATCTTTTTTCCAGGGCTCCCATTAAGGTTGTGTTTTCTTTCGTTGTTCAAAATGAGTTCCCCGGAGTTTTCCTGCCCTCCTGTGTTCCCTGTATTTTGTTGCTAAGTCCTGGTCAATGTATTAAGTATTTCCTTGTTTAGTTACTTTCTCTTTTTATTTTTCTGACTCTCTTGTCTTGTTTTACTTCCTTGGTCTTGTCTACTGTGATTACAGCCCCAGCTGTGTGTGCTCTCACCTGTTTCCCCTCACCTCAGTTTTCCTCACTTTGTTTCTTGCGTCCTCCCTCGTGGTTGTGTGTCCTCAGTTCTGTGTTTCCAGTTTCTTCCTGCCCTACTCTCTAAATTTTTTGGTTTATTTTTGCAGTTTAACAGCAATAAAGCTGAGTTTTGAGTTTCCGTTCTGCCTCCTGAGTCCTGGTTTGGGTCCACATCCTGCCTACCACACAGCCTGACATGACAGCCAGTACAGGCTTATTGCAGACTTGTAGTCTTATGACTTCAAGTCTGCAATAACTTCTTCTTTTTTCTGTGCAAATAGTTTCCAACATTAGACCAGCTGTCATCACTGTACTTTTCCATTTCATTATATCTGGGCACATTCAGTATCTATCGCTCTTAAAGTATGCTGCAACTGAAATTGGACCTCTACTAGTATAATGTTTCCTTCTAAAGTCATTTCTTTTTCTCTGTTGTGGCCATTATTTGGCACTCAACAGCCTTATCCTTTGCTAGGTGAAATAGTGGTCATCATTTAGGCTAATATCTTAAGGTCCCCATCTCAGCCTTTGCTGAATGCCATTCATCTGCCTGTAGTTGATGAGCTACCTGATAAGCCTCATAGTAATATCCCTGTGAGATACTTACCCATATCTGCTTCTTCCTATGGATCAGATGGAGAAAGCAGAAATTGGAGCCTGGATGTAAAAACAGAGGGCCTTTTGTTACTTGATCCATGCAACCAGTTGAGCACACAGTTTAATCCGCTTCCTGTTAGGCTGAAATAACCATACAGCTGGATATAAAAATGTTTGTATCAGATACCATTTTAGAACTCGATTTCCACCAAACTGGAATTCTGCAAAGGAAATCAGCTTTCATCGTCGGGCGGGTGGGCGGGCAGCCAAATTTCAACATTGTGAATGCAGGAACTCGAGAACGATGTGACCTAGGATGTTCAAGTTCACACCATAGATGCATCTACTAAATCCCAGATGAATTTGAATCTTGGCTATCTTAACCTCAAGGTCAAAGTGAGAGGTCAGGTTTTCTGAAAATGTTGTGAAAGCGATAACTTGAGAATGTATTTTCAAATTTTCAAATCAATGCCATAAATGTACCTTCTAAGAATCTCAGATGAGTTAGTTCTTAGCATAATAATGCTAATCACAGAAAGTGACAGTATTCTGAGTGGTTTATATTAATAATATTAATATAAACCACTCATAATATTAATAATATTTTAGCATTTCTTGTTCCTGGTTCTTACTTAGCCATTCAGAAGTGACTAAGGCTCATACAGTATGCACCCTGTTAAGATATACCAAGGCCTAATTATATGTTCTAGAATTTGTGCTTCCAGGGGATTTGTGCTAAAGATTCTACTGGCAGGAGGCTGAGGGGTAGCACTGGTGGCTGAAGGTATTTTTTTCTAAAGCGTGATGGATTACCAGTTCAGGAGAATAAAGACTGTGGAAGAAATTAGACAGGAAGGTAAACTCACAGACATATGTAGTTGTATTTTTTTATGTGGAGTAGAATTGCTCATTTCTTTCTTTCTGCTGTCTGGGCTTTTTCTGACCATGGAAACAGCCAATAAGAAGGAAAAAACAGGTCTGATTGTGCTGTATTTCACTTTCCATCATAACAGCCATTTGTCCTCCAGTTGAGCTGATCCACTCTCAAACCTCCCTCACTGTGCTGCAACCAAACAGAAAACAACAAAAAACAAAACAATAATACAAAAAAAATATATTAATAGCTGAGAAAATTGAAAAAAGTAATGTGATCAACTAAACTTTTGTATGCATTTTAGATGTTGTATTGCATCTTCATGTCTATTCAGTGGAAGTCGGTGTGACTGACAAGTGTAGCCTCAAGGTCAGAGGGTAAGGAACCATACACAATATCATGTTATTGTAGAATACAATGAAAAAGTAATCTCCTCAGGCTTTTCACTTGTCACACTGTCTGAGCAGCAGCGCTTTATTTTTTAAAGCTCCTCCAGCTGAAAAGAAAAGAAGAAAAAGTATAACATTAATAAAGAAACTCGCCTAAATCCAGGATTCCAGTAGATGATTCTCCCTTAAGGAACTGACTGTGACTCATTGCTCAACAATGACATTGCCTGTACTGTTAAGACATATCTCAGTGTACATAGGAATCAAGTGGCTAAAATATCTCCTATCCCATCCCTTTCACAATCACTCACATTTCTTCTCCATTACCTTGTTGTCAGTGTGCCAGGATCATGTTACCAGTGTGGAGGATATGCAGCTTCCCTTTCATTTCCTTTAACTCCAGCAAATTTATCGTTAAGCCAGATTTCAGGCAACTGAACACAGGATTTGTGAGCTATGTGTTTGTAAAATTTCACAGAAGCATTTAGTGACACCTTTTCAGAAAGTTTGTGAGGCAGAGGTTTAATATTAACCCTAAAGTTCTATTTGAAGTCCCGAGACCAGGCGACTTCCTTGACAGCACAAATGTATACTCAACATCATTCATTCATTAGATTATAACTTAGTGATTTTAATTTAAAAAGAATTGCCTATAAATATCATGTTGAAGAGATCTCCTGGGGTCTTAATCCTTCTAAATGTATTATTTCTGTTGCTGGGGGAAAAAATAATGAATAAATTAAAAAAAAACTGTGAATATGTTATATTGTCCTGCATATGAATGAAATAAAGCATCATCCATTTATAGGTCCTTAAAGTAGAAAAAGAGAACCCAGTTACAAATGAATAAAAAGCAAATTAAATGGAAATATTAGAGTGAGTCACTGATTTGACCCACTGGTGCAGCAATAACCGCAGGTTACTGATTGTGGTAACTAACCTCACATGAACTGCACACCAGCTGCTTTCACGCTGGTCCACTGGGTTAAGCTCAGGACTTTGACTTGGACTTGATATTGCGAAACATCATCTTTATTCTTCTTTAAACATTCTTTGGCAGAACAATGTGAAAGCTGAGGGTTATTGTCCTTCTGCATGATCCAAATTTTCTTGAAATTCCGCTCATAGACTAATTTCCTTTTAGAATTTGCTGATATATTTCAGAATTAGTTGTTTCATCAATGATGGAGAGCCACCCCATACCCCCCCCACCTTATGTTAGA
>VUQJ01011016.1:47978-58831 GCA_015108635.1 Andinoacara biseriatus
ACCCCCCCCCCCCCCCCCCCCCCCTCTCTACTTTAAACCAAAAGTTCTATTTTAGTGTCATCTATGTAATCTTTATTAAAATGTGGAATGACATTAAATTTGTCTTTGGAGAGCAGTGGCACCGCCATGCACACAATTGTTTTTTGATTCTTATCCAGGTGATGGCCCCATGAACACTGACATTAGTCAATGTGAGAGGGGCCTTTAGTTGCTGAGATGTTACCCCAGATTGAATCTTGAACACTTCAGGTGAGGGTAATGATGCATTTTAATTGCCTTCATTTGTATATTACTGCCTGTAAATTGGTAGAGTCCAAACTCTTTAAAGATGTTTTTGTAACCCTTTCCAGCCTGAGGAGCACCAACAACTCTTTTTCTGACGTCCTCAGAAGTCTATTATGTTCAAAATTCGCTTACACAAACTTGTGTTATGGAGCACAGATTTTAGCCTACTTAACTTTGTCACACAGGTTCTATTTAAGTGATTTTTTGATAAAGACTGGTCTAGATTTGAACTGAACTTGATTAGTCAGTAACTGGTTAATCACAGTGAATTAAAGTTAGAGGTAATAACTTTTTCATGTAGGGACAGGTAGCTTTGGATAGCTTTTTTTCCCATAATAAATGAAACCATCTTTTAAAAACAGCATTTTGTATTTACTTGGGTTATCTTTGTCTAATATTAAAATTTGTTTGATGATCTGAAATATTTAAGTTTGACAAATATGAAAAAAAACTAAGAAATTAGAAATAGGGGAAATACTTTTCCACAGCACTAACTTTTAATTCAGGTGTTCCAATCACTCCATGACCACAGGTATATAAAATATATAAAACCAAGCTCCTAGGTATGTAGACTGCCCCTACAAACATTTGTGAAAGAATGGGTCTCTCTCAGGTGCTCAATAAATTCTAGCACGCTACCATGGAAGGATACCAACTGGGTAACAAGTCCAATTGTGCAATTCCTCACAACTAAATATTCCACAGTCAACTGTTAGTGGTAGTTTAGCAAAGTGAAAGCAATTTGGAATCACAGCATCTCATCCACATTGTGGTAGGCCATGTAAAATGACAGAGCAGGGTCAGCAGATACTGAGAGGCATAGTGTGCAGAGGTAACCAACTTTCTGCAGGGTCAGTTGCTACAGACCTCCAAACTTCCTGTTGTCTTCAGATTAGCTCAAGAACAGTGCATAGAGAGCTTCATGGAATGGGTTTTTCTATGGCTGAGCAGTTGCATCCAAGACTAACATCACCTAGCACAATGGAAAGCATCAGGTGCAGTGGTGTAACGCACGCCGCCACTGGACTCTAGAGCAGTGGAGACGTGTTCTCTGGAGTGATGATTCATGCTTCTCCATCTGTCAATCTGATTTTTTTCTCTAAATTCTCTAAATTTTAGAACTTGTGTAAAAAATGTCTTTCAGAAATAGAAAAAAAAATGCCAAAGGGTTCATAAACCTTTGTGGCATTATGTTTTGTTTTGTTTTTTTTCTTGATAGAGCCAGTCAAGTAGTAGACTCAACATAATGACACACTAAGTGATGGCTGTAGTTTGATTAATCTCATTCCCAACCTTTCAGATCCAGTATGAGCATTTGTTAACAAACCCTTGCCATCACATGTAAACCTACCGCATCATTTTCCACATTTCAGCATTTACTAAACCCAAACAACTCATCTTTGGTACCCTAACTTAACAAACAAACCAACAAACAGGACACAGATTACATTCCCCTGTCTAAGAAACATTTATGACACCTGAACCTCTCCAGCCTCCTAATGCAGACTTTGTTACTCTGGGGTGTACAATATTGCTGCTGCTGGTGCATCAAGACATCCGAGCCAAGTGACACCTCATACATATTTCTGCAGCGCCAGCGGTATCTGAAAGAATGTGTGTATTTGACATCCCGGGCTCAAAATGCATTGTTATAAAAATAAAATAGAAAATAACACCATTTAAGCAAACCGTAATTCCACATGTGTGTAGTTTATTTATTGGTTATGTACTATCCTTTCCTGATAATTTCTTCAAACCACTTCTCTAACTGTATTCGCAAGCTTTCTATTTGAGGATCAATACCACTGGCTGCTTGTCATATGATCTGGTGACACTTTGGACTGTTTTCATTAAATCATTTCTTCCCAACACAAGTCAAAACTCTTGTAGAGAGAACCAGACTGTGAAAATACTTTTAGATATTAATAGATATAATTATACAAAACTGAAACATGCTGACCTGGTAACAATAAGACCTGAAACAATGTGTAAAGCAAATCACACTTTCTATGTAAAAAATATTTTTTGATAAAAATAATGCATCAGAGGCTTTTCAATTATTATTTCCAGAAACAAATTGTGTTTTTAGAATTCTATCTTGCTGCTGTGATGACATATTTTTCACACATGTACTCAAGCGTACGATCCATGCATACTTATGAAGGATTGACTAGGAGAAAAAAAATTAGCAGCATGACTGCAATCAGTATTCATTTCATCTAGCAGTTGATCCCACTCGTGGTTAGGAGTGGTTATCACTCTTGGTTATGACTTAAATTTTTTTTTTTCATACATACTAGCTTTTTAATGAAAAAAATAATTTTAAGGAAATTATCAGTTATAACTTGTGTTGATGTGAATAAAATGTCACCAGAAGACGTGGGTTAATTTTCAGCAGCAAGCTGTAATGAGGTATGAATTAGTTTTTGATTTTGCTGATTCAGTTCACATCGTTTTATCAAAAGCCGTGCCATCGCTGTGTTTTATTTAGCACCCCCGCTTAACAATAAACTCGTCATACACCACTAATTGCCGCCACGGTGATACTAATCAGGGGGGCATGTGTTATTTTTCAACAAGGTAGGTGTTTTATTTTTTTAACAGCACAGAGAAAATGCATGTCTCTAGGGACCCTACCACCACAGCTACCTGTGTACCGCATCCTGCCTGCTGAAAACGAATTTCAGTGCCTTCGTGAAGGGCAATTTGACAGTAATTTGCAAGGAAAGGGACAGTATTACTCATTCAATTCGCCCACCTCTGTCTGGAGATTATGAATCATGAGTCCATCTGATGAGGTTCATTCATTTCACTGTACATGTAAAACAAAGGTGCGCCTTCCTGTTGTGATGTTTGTTCCTTGTCAGTGTCTTCCATCATTAGAGCAGGATAAAAGCAGTTTGTCAGCTTCAAGGACTCATGATTATACTGAAACAAAAGCAGCAGGAAGCCTCGCCAGAGACCTAACATACCGAACTGTGAATTACTGTACCCGAGCACCTGCAGTCTGGGAAACTGGAGTATCTTTTAAGCGTCACTCAAAATCTTTTGTCAGGTAACACGAGTAGGTCATACATTTTCACAAACAGTATAATCTTTGTAAAGTTACTATGAACTAACATACACTCATGGAACATGGAGCTTTTAGGACACTTTACATTCTTTTTGGATTTTTGTAGTTCTCACCTGCTTTGGTTGGTTTTAAACTTTAACTCTTTATAGGGCAGGTGACTAATTTTGGTAATTTCCACACACTTTATTTACTATGACGCCCATCCCACACCTCAGTGAGATTAAGAAGCATGTGGTCTTGAAGAATGTGGCCTAAAGTTGCATAAAGTTATAATGTAATGTTGTAATGAATCTGTTGTAATGTTCAAAAATGCATGTTCTTTAAATGTGTTTTTCTCGTGTTTTTTTTAAATATACACTTCATGGAATTTGTCAAGGAATCAGATACGGTAACTTCATTGACCTTGGTTTTCTACATGAAAATGAAACATTTTGAAAATGTCATAAAAGTAATTGAGTCTTAGGTTCTCCAATAACACTCTATGGTTGACCGAGCGCCCTATAAAGGGTTAAAGTTTGATCACTTATTAAGTAAATAGTTCTGTGCAAAATTGACATTCTGCTTCTTTCAAGAAACGTGGACTCTGAGGAGTTTTAAGCAATGTAAAAAGTTCAGTTATTTCTTGAAGGTTGTAGGGTTGTAGGGCGTTCTAGTAAAAGCCACAGTGCTGCTTAATGTTGTGGTCAAATAATGTACTGTTAATCCTTACAACTACCAAAAGCATACAAGCATTCAGACCCACAACACTGACTCACAGTTTACAGATAGAACATGGTAACACACCAATATTGATTTCTTTGTAATCTATAACCTCTAATTGAAGAGTGACAATTGCTTTCAGATTCTAGACTGTTATCCAATTGTGGTTTAATCTTTCCTCCTATCAGCACTAAGCATACATGTTGTAGTAGCAGCTGGACACCGTTTATCAACTGTCCTTTAATTACTGTATCAGTCAGCAGGGCACGTGTGTCAGAACGAAAGGAGTGGAAAACAGAAGTGTCGGTTCTGAGGCCCTCGACACATATTCCCAGCGCTACCTCTTAAGCAGGTCTATAAGAGGTAATAGCTATTGGCAGTGCAATTTGAAGACTGAAATCAGACAGAGAGAGTGCCAGGAAAACGTGTTGGTTGTCACACTTTATAAGACTGAGTGGAGTGATCTTCAGTGATTATCTATGCTGTCTAAACTCTTACAGATATGCAGAGCAGTTCCCAAGACGTGTTTCCTTGAGTGCTCGCAACAGTTCTAAAAGCTTTGTTTGACTTTTGGAGTGCATGCTTTAAATTGCTTCATGGGTTTCTTTGGACTCCTTTGCGCTGCTTAAGAATTTGGTTCAGAATTTTTTTGAAAGGCTTAAGATTGTTACCCTGAACACTATAGGCTTAGGGGAGGCTTAACATTCACCGAGGACTGATCTTAAAATCCATTTATTACTTAAAGCGGTTGTTTAACACCTTTGGAAATGCAAATGTAGCCCGAAAGAACTGGTGCACATAAGATCCCTTAAAAGTCATTGTTACAATTCTGATTGTGTACAGATTTGGCAAAAACTAACCAGAGAACTTTTAAGAAGGTAACTAGAGAACTTTGATTGTTTTTCGTAGGTGTATTTTTGAATTTTGGATAAGCTTCTGTGGCTTTTTCCACCTGTTTCTTGAATTTCATCTAAACTTTCTACTTTTTTTAAGTGTGCGCTCTGTACTTAACGGGCATGACTGTAAGATTAAGCCACACTTTCCCAGAAAGAAAAATCAACCAGTAAATGTTTAAAAAATGTTTAAGTATTTTACTAAATGACACTACTGTTTCCCACTTTAGTCTCATATCTACTTAATGGACTGATTTGTAACTCATTGGTCCCAACTATGTCAAATACTATGTTCCAAGTCAGAAAATTGGCAAAGCTGCTAACAATTCCACCATCCTCAGTTTTAATTATTGTTTTGTGCTGATTAGCACAAAAAAATAAGACATTAATGTACCAAGCTAGTGATTAACATTGTAAACCAGCCTCTTGGTGACTATTACAAAAGGTGATCTAGTCACTTTTTCAGATGGAGAGCAATAACAGAGATGTTTAGTGCAATGTCTTATTAGTGCTATTATCAGTATTTGATGCATAAAACCTATCTGAAATATGTTATTAGTTTTCCTTGTGCCACAGTTTGTTTGTCAGGGCTCATTGTTTAGGATTCCCCAAACAAATCATCCTAATCCCTCAGACACCATGCAGATGGTGGTTAATAATTAGGAGGCTGAAATATGTCACTTTTATGAGCATTGTATTTGGCTCCACTCAGCACAGAAACCAGACTGCACCCTGTTATTTCTCACACCTAATTGACTATCATCGAGGACTGGTGTGGTTAAGTTGTTGATGAAAGAGGCATTGTGGGTACTGTGAATGTGCCCACTGGAATTCAAATTTTGGCTCAGCACCTCAGCATATAGCTTAATCAGCACCCTGTTTGTGTTGGCTTTTGATTGGTGTAGTATACAGTCAGGTCAAGTATTCAAAGATACAATTTTCACAAATTTTCCTTTGTACTACTCTACAATAGATTTGAAATTATGCAATCAAGATGTGATTGAAGTCTAGACCTTTAGTTTTAAATCAAGAGGTAAAATGTTGCACTGACCATTTAGGAATCACAGCCACGGGCTCAAAAGCAATTGAAATGAAATTATTATTGAAGGTCAGTAGCTGAATTTGCATTTGGCACCTGTTCATGGAAACGCTCAGTATGCAGTCCAAAGCGTTGTTGATGAAGTGACTGCATCACCAGATTGTTACATTCTTAAAATGATGAGCTCAGTAACAACAAAAAACTTGGAAGACCATGGACCACAACTAAAATATATGTGAAGAAAAAAACCCTTCATCACAGCTAGACAAATGAAGAGTACTCTTTAAGGGTGTAGCAGCTGTTTGTGCTACCCATGGGCTCTTCTCAGTACAGATGACAGCCAGCAATTCTGCAAACTTGTCTTTTATTTACACACTCTGCCCCACATCTCCTTCTGCAGCTGAACCAGAAGTCCCAGACCCCCAAAGAGTGTTCCAGGTGGTAATAGCGTAGTGTAGCAAAGGGCACTCTTTTTTTTCTTTTTTTTTGACATTACTGTAGCCTGACTCACACTCTGACAATTTCTGGCTGATATCCATGCTGGAACAAAATGGCCCTCTGTTTGAAGCATGAGTCTTCAAGACACAAGAGAGAGAAGCTAGGAGTGCTGAGCAGAGCTTGTTTCACACTCTCAAATTCCACCTGGCACTGCGTTGTCTACTGGACCATATCTGAACCAGCGTGAAGTGAGTTACAGACAGACTCTGACTCTCTGCATGCTTTCAGGAGGTTGAGGTGGTATATCAGTACTGCCCCTCCCATGTAAGACCATGCAGTCTCATAATTGGCATCGCCCATTCACCGTGTGGGCACCAAGTGTCCTTGTCACTTGGCAAGTAATTTAGAGCTGGAAGAAGTGAGTCATAGTAATTTGTCCCCTGGTGAAATTAGTCTAGGTTTAGACCCTGTGTTGTACCCATGCTGTTAACATTCCTGGGTTTGTAGCTAATTCTCTTGTGACAGCCAATCCAGTGTGAAGTTTTGAGGTTCTCTGAGACTCAGGAAGCATTGAATTTTATTCTTGCTGTGGGTCAGACCTTCCTCACAATTTTCTTTAAGAAAGTCCAGAACCCTGCAAGTTTCTCTGCCAAACACTAGTTCAAAGGAAGAAAATCCTGTGGGGACCTGGAGCAAACAACAGAGTATCTACAGTGACCACTGAACCCGAATGCATTCATTGTCACAAGTAAACTTACGGTTCATGGATTTTATCTAATCCAGATACTCTAGTATCCACTTTGGATACTCGAAGGGTAGTATACACTGGTCTAAACAGATGTGATCCCCAGTACTCTGTACAGTACTTTCAAATGTCAAATGGGACTGCCATGAGTTGCAGAGGGCAGTCGGTGCTATCAGAATGGTTGCTGGGTTAACTAGCTTTCAGTCAGGCAAAACCTACCCAATCAGATTGGGCCAATATTCTACCCATAGTTTTGTTGTCCTGTATTTCCAGCCATGAGGTTAAAATGAGCTGCTTGGAAAACATTCTCACAGTGCCTTTTCAGCACCAACAACTACATGATTTCTTTTCCAGACCAAGTGTTATGACTCACACTGAACAATCTGTCCCTAATCAATGAAAAGTGTGTGCTGCTTTGGGGCACTCCAGACGATCGTCAATTTTACTCATCTGATTAAAGGTCGAGCATAGTCTTTACAATACTGGTTAAGTAGAAAATCTTAAGTGGCTTTCTCAGAAAACCAGTGAGGCTCCCCAACCTCCCCCTCCCCATCTGCATTGTCAGACAACCTTGTGTCGCTGCTGCACACACCACATATCCCTACTGGTCATGATAGCACCCTCACATATTGTCACACTAATTGTGTACCCAGCCAATCTGTACTCATAATCAGGGGATGCACAGGACGGTAGCTAACCATAGACTCAAAACAGGAAAATGAGAACAAGATTATTTAGACAGATGAACCCAAGATTAACTTGTACCCTAATGATAGGAAGTTAAGAGTTTGAAGTAAAGGAAACACTCATGAGCCAAAGCATACAACATCATCTGTCAAAAATGGTAGAGGCAATGTTATGGCATGGGCTATAGAACTGGGTCACTGCTGTTTGATGTTGTGACTTCTGATAGAAGCAACAGGATGAATTTTGAAGTGTATTGTGTACACTGTCTGCTCAGATCTATTCAGATGCTCCAAAGCTGATTGGATGGCGCTTCACAGTACAGATACATAATGACCTAAAACGTACCCTGAAAAGAAAACCAAGAGCTTCTTAGCTGTTGAAATGGAATGATCTTAAATAGAATAGTAGGAGAGTGTGACTTTAACTTACTGAAGACAAAACTGAAAGCAGAAAGACCCTCATTCAAAGGCAGCATCAATCTGCACATTTTTATTTGCATAAAACAGAAATTGATGCTGCATAAAAATATATGTGCAGAATTATTTTTATTTGCCCAGGGTTTTTTTTCTTGCATTAAAGCTAAAAGTTTAAACTTCCATTCTTAAAAACCACTAAGTTGGTGGAAGGTTTAAAAATTGTGTCCTTCCTCAAATACTTGGATCTGACTTTATCGTTTTTCAGAAGACGTGTTCTTTACCAACCTTGTTTTTGTTCAGTTTAGACTGGCAGTTTTATCTTTTATTTTAATATTTTTTGTTGCCGTGATTGTAAGAGCACAGAGGAAAGTCCTGAGGCAACACACGAAGTCAGAGGGAAAGAGGCACTTTGTGCTCTCATCAAGACTTAAAACTCAGTGCGATTAAGTTGGATAAGGCTTGATAAGTCCCAAAATCATACCCTCTACATCATAGGGACATTGTGAGTAATAGCATTTGTCACAGGTTGTTGAACATACATTTGGTATTGCACTTAGAATAAAGTCAGACCCAGTAGTGAATTTGAATTTTTTTGTCTTTAGGCAAAAAGCAATAGTGTCATGGGGTTCATGGTTTTCACTGAGAAAAAAATACTGTATGAGTTGTTATTCCCAGCAGCTATATCAGATTTAAGTTTGATATTTGCATTGAAAATATTATTATAAAAAAAGTAAAGCTAAAGCTGTCGCATTTGTTTAACGTGTGGTACAGTTAAGAAATGTAGCTGTGCCCTAAAGGAGGTCATCCAATCACAATCAATATTACATGACATTTATAAATTATCAAACTAGCATGTGAGAATTCAAAACTAATCCTTGACACAAATAAAAATACTTTGAAAACTAAAAAGAGAAAGAATTCCAAGCCTCTGTCCAAACACATGTTACAGTATACCACTGTAAGGTCAAGAAATTATTAAAAATAATTTCAGAAAGGTTTTGGAGGATCTGTGTGACGTGCTTAAGATCTCTAAGTTGATTCATAAAGTGAAACCAAGTAATTTGAAAAGTCATCCACAAATTAAAGGGTTATTATTAGTGTTGCAGTAGTAGTAGTAATAGCAACAGTTAGAACAGCTGGAAAACAGTAACATGTCACAATGCACAGCACTTTTGTTCCATAGATAAGAGACACTAGGAAGAATTTCCCCAACAAAAGGAGTGAGATTCTGTAAAATCAAACCTTTAAGTAAGTTAATAACTGCCCTATACCAGTTAGTCATTAAATATTGGTGATGTTGAACCAGTTATTAAAATTATTAAAGTGCAACTTAGGGATGAAGCACCACAAATGCTACCATTTTTAATCAGATGCTCATAATGATCAGTTACCAGTTAGAATAACGAATATCTCCAGTTATTCAGTTTTTTACATTCACGTTTTCAAAAACGTCAACATAGTCAGTATGGTAAGTTCAATATTTACTGCTTTGAGCCTAATTAAATAATTTTGAATGCATTTTTGAGGAGATACTCAAAATATTTAAAATATGTAAACAATCCATCTAGTTTTTTTATCATCACATTTTGCTACCAATAATTTGAGAAATCTGTGTATCTGTTGTCTGTTTCAGTGATCATTCATCTGATGGCTTCAAACTTAAAAAGTTTAATGCTGAGGACCTGAGTAAGTTCAGTGTCTGATGTCATTTTGTATGAGCTCTCACATTTTGGGTAAAAGTCATCCTTGGTTACAAGTGTTTCCCCTGGAGTGACTACAGTCATTAACATTATCCCTAAGTTTAAACATCACAACTAGGTGCCAAACCCTTACACTAACCTATACCTAAATCTACTTTTAACCCTCAAAATAACCTTTGCAGGACGTCTGATGGTCTGAAACACACATAGCCGCAGCTGTTTTGAAAAGGGCACAGTCACAGTACACAGCATGTGCATCCTTACAGCTGTTCACTCTTCATATTACTAACTTAATAACTATATGCATGTGACGCACTCAGTAAACATTTAAAAGAAGATTTTGTTACACTTTCCTTGAAATCAGTTCAACTGTAAATGTGATTTTCATTTGCTCACTAGTAAATTCTTACACAACTCAAAAAGCTATAATAACACACTCTTATACACTTGTATGTAATGGAAAGAGCCACTGCTATAGTGATGTGACCGGTCATTTTTACCTGAATCTGCTCAGTTTTATAAAGGTTTACAGTGAGCTACATCTCATGTATATCTGTCAGCTCTAATTGTTTTTTTTGTTTTTTTTTTATCATTCTGGTTCACCCTCATGGTGCAGTGTTCAGTGGGAGCCAGGCAGCTGGCGCCAGCAGCAAAGCTCTAAAAATCCACCACACATTACAGAGTTAAAACCTATTTGCTGAACACAGTAAAACATTTAACAGAGCCTGGTTATTCCAGTAGTGGATTATTGAAATTAGAGTTATTAGGCTAATGCTACTCTACAACAGCTGAGTTAATAAATAAGCAACTCTCAGGTAAAAGGTTTTCTGCAAGATGCCCTCAAATGGTAAAAAAAAAAAAAATTAAATTTAAAGTTT
>VUQJ01011016.1:58851-71996 GCA_015108635.1 Andinoacara biseriatus
GGTTTACATACAAGATGCCCTCAAATGGTAAAAAAAAAAAAAATGATATTGCAGGGTTCGTGTGTAGAATCATCTATTTTATAAGATGTTTATGTATAAAATCTGTGACAAGACTTTTTACCTTAAAAAGTGATTGCACAAATTCATTTTAAGCATAGTTTTATTTATAGGAAAAACAGGCGGTGGATCTATTATTAATCTCAATAGAGCATTTAACAGCCAAATAAATCTGGGGGAATTACAGTTTCTGTGGTAGAAAAGTGAGACTGAAAGAGATAAACATTCCCTTGTAGCTCATAATCTTTATAGTTTGTTGCCAACCTTCCTCAGTGGAAATGGAACAAATAACTTGGTCATTAATTCTTGTTTGTGGTGAGAAAATCTTTCTGAACATAATCAGAGTCTGTGTTTTGTAGGTTGGAGAACATTTGTAGAAGTGTGAGTGGTCACATTAGGAGGATCTTGCCCTACTATCTGCCTGGAAAGTTGAACTATATTAAAATGGGAATGTTTGCTTAGAAAAGTAGAATGCTTTTTACCCTATGTATCACATTTACCTACAGTGTCATCCAGTGTCACTGCAGTGAAGGGCTTTGAATGGTTTGCAATAAATCATGATTTTTAACAGCTTTAGGGATTGAGTTCACCTCTATCTAGACTTGACCTACTTCTTAGCAAAGTCCATACAAAGTTGCTCCAGAGTCCCTCGTGGGATAAAAGATAAATGTGGATCTTCTCCGTGTACTCATTGTCCACTTTGTCATTTCATTAGTTATACACAATTACCATTTTAGTCCAGCCACGTTACTTATCTACTATTTTAAGTCATATTCTGCTCCATTTTTGTATTCTATAACATCAGATTCCTTCTTAGGATGTTTCTTTTCAAATTACCTGCTAGCTGCCCTACCCATAAAATAAATGAAATAAAAAGTGTGATCAAATATAATATGAAAAAAAAAGGGAGGGGGGGGGCAATTCAGAGGTGCCAATAAAAATGTGAAAGCTACAGAAAACTGCTAAGTTGCTGGTATTCTTACATGGGATAATTATTATTTTTAATTGGAAAGTATTCAAATTCCAGTGATGTAAGTTAATAAATCCAGGCCCAGGTATTCTTGCTCGACAATAATCATTTAATTATCTTTGCATTGAGTCGCTGATTAAGTGTTGAATTCTTTAGCTTTACTGTAGCTATGATTAATTTCATTCAAAACCACTAAAGTCCATCTGCTAGTAATGCGCCTGCCTCGATTCTGGGATCTCGCTGCTCTTTCATGCAGCCGTGGTAAAAAAGAAAGTACACCCTCTTTCAGTTCAAAGGTTTTACATATCAGGGCAAAGATTTAAAAAAAAAAAAATCCTTTGCAGCTTTTAAAATCTGATCAACAAAAATTAAGCCAAAATGCTGAAGCAGTGTGAAAAAAAATTCATTCCACCTTTACTGCTTCCATAGGGATTGCGATGAAACGTAGCAGCCAGATGCTGATAATCAAGTGGACTTGATTAATTGATCATCACCAAGTGAGACCTCTATTAAAGCTGACATTTTGGCAGTTATGCCGGTCTGGCGCATGCAGGTGTGTGTTAACACAATGCCAAGGAGGAAAGACATCAGCAATGGTCTTAGAGAAGCAATCAATCTGAGAAGGGTTAGAAGGCCATCTCTAAACAATTTGGAGTCGATCATTCTACAGGGAGAATGTTTTTCACTTATGAATAATCTTTCAGTACAGTTGCCAATCTTCCCAGGAGTGGACCTCCCAGCAAATTCAGTGATGATCAATGATTGATGATTAAGGCTTGTTTTACAGCACAGGACCTGAGCATCTTGCAGTCATTGAGTTGGCTATGAACTCCTCTTTATACTGTATCCAAGTGTTCTTGAGTCAAATGTGTCTGACACCTAAAGCTTGGCTTAAATCGGGTCATGCAACAAGGGAATGATCCTAAGCACACTGGCAAATCTGCACCAGAAAATGTGAAAAAGAAAAGAATAAAGGTCTTTCAGTGGTCCAGTCAAAGTTCAACCCACAACCTGTTTGGAAAACTGTGGTGGGACCGTGCATAAACAAATGCCTGCAGACCTCAATGAAGTGAAGCAACAATGTAAAGTAGAGAGGGCTAAAATTTCTCCACAATGATGTGAAAAACTTAATAAAGTCATATAGAAAATGAGAACTTCAAGTTACTTGAAGTTATTGCTCCTAGCATTTTAGATTAGTTTTTGTTAAATAAATAACGACATCATGTAATATGCCATTGTGTTGAAATTAAACATGGTACAATCTGGATCATTTTTAATATGTATGTATTTTTGTATATGTAAAACCTATATTTTCTTTTTCACATGAAAGCATAGGATGATACTTTCATGTGTGTCGATAGAAAGCCAGAGATGGGGAGCACAGCAGCGAGGTCACAGCACAGAACAGCGTGGGCATCTTTGACAATAGATATGACACTGATTAAGTCAGACATAGCACAAAAGGAGGAACTGGGTTAGAGGTAGGGTATAAAGTGGGCTGCAGCTGCACCACAACTGTGGGCAGGCTAAAGCAGTGTCAGTAGTATTTGAAATTTGCCAGTTGGATGCATGGAAGTGTATCAGCTGAGCCATAAGCTGTTGGCTTTCCTGAACTGACGCTATGCTCAATTTGTCAAACTATCTACTTGTAGATTAGTTGTGGCTCTATAACCATGTGTAAGATACTATTCACACCTGAAAAGCTTTTAAGAAAATATAAAAAAGTATGTATTACTTACAGCCTGTGCACTTAAAAAAAAACACTTTATTTAAACAACAACATCGAAGCTAAGATCGATACCAAATGCTCAACAATGTCATCACCTGGATTTTTGGGTTTAAGTTTTTGAAATAACTTAATTCTTACCATCAGTTACTGCTGGTAACACTTGCTCAGCAGAAGAAAGGAGGAGTGCTTAGAGGTTTAAGCAACAAAAGATAAAGATCTATGTTCTCTAGTGAGTCAATTGAATTTTACCAAGCATTAAGCTTTACCAAGCCCTACTTTTTCCAACTGTACAGTATCTTAGCTAACATTTGAGTGCTTAGTTATCCCTATTGTATTGTAAGGTACATGCTATTGTAATGTATGCTTGAAAGAGTTACTTGTGAGTAGAGGAGACAGACATAAAATTCGGCCCACTATCATGAAATAATGTATCAATAGCAGGCCAGTTCTCCTCAAGTCATTTTTGCTGTTGTGTTGAGTGTTATTTCACAGCTTGGATTTATGAATAAAAACAACCTAGGCTTACCCCTTACCTCTAACTCAATGTGTATTAAAATGAAAATTGAAACCCTATAAAATGATGTGCAAAAATTGGACTACTAGTATACTATTGAACAACATGTGAGATGTGCCAATGTGGGTTTCTTAATATTAGCATGCAATTGCTTGATATCAAATAGCAAAATTATTGAGAGTTGCAACATTGCTTTATCTTTTTTTAACCTTACATTCATCTAATGTACTGTGGTCCACAGTTTGAGTTCTGTCTTGAGGGACGTACTACCAAGCAAGATTAATGGGTTAGTGAGGTATGGCGACCCTAAAGCCAGAGTTCTTGATGTCACAAAGATGAGTCTCTTTTAATCTGGCTAGATCCCTGCGGCAAGTTAATAGTAAGAATGTAGCTCTTCCTGAAAGGCAGAGTTTAAAATTGGGCATGAGCATAATATATAAAATGTAGAGGTGCACTGATCAACCATCCAGGGACAAGAATGCGCTGATTTTCAGCATTCTTGTGAGACGTTATGGTCCATTTCATGCATGCTCAACACACGCACAGCTGTACAGGCATATAGGTGCATGTACACTCATAACCACACACTACCATGTCATTAGTGTGGAAGCTCCTCACGAAGTTTGTGAAAGTAAACTGCAGGGGCGCCAGCATGAAAACGCTGGTAACATTACGCCTAATCAGACACATACATCACCTTCATCTACCTGAACATGGAAATTTTAAAGAAGATAACAAAGGAAAAATGTCTAAAGCGTAAGCTATTCAGAGCCATCCACAAGCAGCCTTGGTATGAGCACTTATCAGGAAAATTGTGAACAGATACACATAATTATTTTTTTTTTTTTTAGATTTTACTTGAATTTTTTGATGAAATTCTCTTGAGAAATTTCAGGTACAACTCAGTTGTCTTAAGAAAAAATTACTAAACAGTTGTAAATAAATATTCAGTAAAATGTATTTACATTACACTTTATGGTTATTGACAATAAGTAATGGTAATCAATTTTTTTCAGACAGAAATATTGCTTTCATTGAAATATTAAGTAACTCTTGCTCTTTACTGTTAAGTAGATATTTGCTATTTTACAAAACTTAGTTTTTTTTAAAATTTTCTTTGGCCTTTTTACAGCTTTATTTGACAGTACTTGCAGTGGAGAGAGACAGGAAGGCAAGAGGAGAGATGGGGAAGACACATGGTAAATGGTGATAGCATGGGACTCGAACCAGTGCTGACCGCTCCGCCACACGGGATACATGGTTGCCTGCCAATGCTCTTAGCCACCCTGGTGCCCTAAATTACTTAGTTTTTATAAATTATCTTGGTTTCTATAATGACAGTGTTATTTTGAAAAGCTTTCCGAAATAAATGCAAGTCACGCAGCAAATACTATACCATAGAATAGTACAAAATGTAACAGTTTTAGCAGGAAAGGCTTTGGAAAAAAAGTTTAAGGTGCGATCATTAAAACTTCCGTTTCAAATTACAATCTTGTCCCTTTTTGTTAAAATTAAAACAAGGGAAATATCAGCAGCGATAAATTTAACAGTGATCTACGTGTTTTTCATCCAATATTGATAAATATATCTGATGAGACAGCTGAGAGATGGATAAATGATAGAAAAATTTAAAAAGACACCACTGTTGACCTTGGCAACAAATTTGGATCCTGTTGAAGCCCACAAAACCTGGACCTCTGGGATCTAAACAGTTCTACTCTCAGATTATGTATTCAGAAAACAAGAAGCAGTCTCAAGCACAACAGACCCCACCCCCAGCAGACGTTTTAGTTGATTTGAAAGTTGTCCGTCTCACAAACATGTCACTCTCCAAACATTGAATCAGCAAGATAACACATAGGTCCTATTGTCCCCTATTGGCCATGCCCATAATTTCCCAAGGTTTAAAAAGATAAAGTAAAATAACGTTCATTTTATGATTATTTGTGTGTGTGTGTGTGTGTGTGTGTATGTATAAAAGCTTTATCTTTTAAAATGAAAAAAATATGCGATTTGTCAGGTGTGCAATATTAGGGGAACTGAGTGATCGGATTGATAAAGAGTCAAAAAAGTTGTGTCATATATTTGACAATCTGGATCATATTATAATCAAATGTCCATGCACAATAGGGATATGCTTCTTTCTGCAACAAATGAGGATGATGCGTCTTTTTCAGCTGGCATGTGGCCTGGCCAGAAATATCTGTTAAATTGAGTTTCCCATGTTAAATGCAAGTAGCCTGCAAATCCAGAATCTGGATCAAATCCAGATGACGTTCAGTGCGGCACTAGGTCTTGGCTTTGCTACTTTTGATTTTACCTTTAGATTTCATCTGGGCCTCATTGTCTTTAAGAAATTCTTGTAGTTTAAAATTGATGTGTGTCATCTGGCTTCATGGACAGATAAAGCTGAATATCAAGTGTATACAATGAAAATAAATGCAGTGCGCTGTAATAATGCTGCCTAAGGGAAGCATGTATAGTGTAAATAGAACTGGTCCTAGCACAGAATCCTGTGGAACTCCATAATTAACTGTAGTGAAGAAGACTTCCCACTTACATGGAACAAATTGGAGTTTGTTAGATAAATATGATTTAAACTGATGCGGCCTATGGCATGCTCTAACCTCTGTAATAAAATATTATGATCTACAGTATTAAAGGCTGCACTGAGGTCTAGCAGGACAAGCGCAGAGATGAGTCCACTGCCATGAGGCCATTTGTAACCTTCACTAATGCTGTTTCTGTACTGTGATGAATTCAGAAACCTGATGGAAATTCTTCAAATAAACCATTCCTCTGGAGATGATCAATTAGCTACAGTTAACTACTCTTTGAAAAAATTTTGAGATAAAAGGAAAGTTGAAGATTGGCCAATAATTAGCTAAGACAGCTGGGTCAAGTGATGTCTTTTTAAGTACTTCCACCTTAAAAGCCTGTGGCACGTAGCCAATTAATAAAGACAGACTGATCATATTTAAGATTGAAGCATTGATTAATAAGCAGTTTTGAGCAGTTTTGTAGGAATGGGTCCAATAGGCACGTTGATGATTTGGAGGAAGTAACTACTGAAGTTAACTCAGAGAGATCAATTGGAAAGAGAGTCTAAATAAATATCAGCAGTACTGAAAGTAGCTGAGATGGTTACTGTATGAATAATTTTATCTGTAATTATTAAATTTTTATTTATGAAGACATTCATCAAGTCAATATTAGTGAAGGTTACAGGAATACTCTGCCTGGTTATAGTGCTGAAAAGAAACCTGGGGCTATTCTTATTTTCTTCAATCAGTGATGAATAGTAAGATGTCCTAGCTTTATGGAGGCCTTTTTTATAGAGAAAGAAACTCTTTTCCAGACTAAATGAGCATCTTCTAAATCAGTGAGATGCCATTTTCTCTAGAACTTATGTGTTATCTGCTTTAGGCAGAACTATGTGAACTATACCACAGAGTTAGACACTTCTAATTTGAAGCTTTCTTTTTCAGAGGAGCCACAGTATCGAGAGGTGTACACAGTGAGGATGTGAACTACTGATGAGATGATCTATCTCTGAGAGAGTAGGGTTTAGGTAGATGCCCTGCACCGTGTTGGCACATGGCATTGAAGTGCAGAAGAATGGAGGAATTATATCCTTGAACTTAGTTATAGCACTTTCAGAAAGACTTCTACTGTAACAAAATGCATTCCCCACGGTTGTGTAATCCATTAAAATAAATTTAAATGTTATTAAAAAATGATGGGAAAAAAGAGGGTTTTCATGGTTTACAGTTAAGTCTTCAGTTTCATATGCCATATGTAAGAACAAGCTCCAGAGTGTGGTTAAAATAGTGGGTAGGCTTCCTGTTATGACATAATCTTAAATCAGTGATGTCATTTGGACACACCGGTGCATCCGTTCTCCAGAGGGCCAAAATAAATACATCTTAAATCATCGTTTCAATTTTTCTGGATTTCTTTTTTTAACCTTGACCCAATTATGGCAAAAAAAATGTATCAGGTGATCTAGGAGTCACTGGTCATCTTTCCTGCAAATTTGGTGTGAATTGGAATGGTAGTCTTGCTGCAATTTTGTTAACAAACAGACAAACATAGCAAAAACAATTCCCTGTTACCTCTCCGGGGGTAGAGTAACTAGCAAGGCTACATATTCAGGATTAAACATGGTCCTTAGTGTGGATGATGTATTGCCGTTAAACACATTTGTTCTATTGTAGGTGAGGCGGAAATCGTCATTGTTAGAAGATAAGAAATTTTAGTTAAAAGAAAACGTTAGTTCAAAAAGTAAACAAAAGGGAATAACTCCAGCATAAGAGGAGGTAAGGTTATGGTTCTCTGCAGTTGTACTCTTCAGTATACATATCTATCCTCGAAGTTTGAAGCCATTATGTTGCACAATTTCACAATTTTTGCACAATTTTGTTGTACAGTGTACAATGAAAAAAAAAGGGTATTCTGTTCTATTCTATTGCACAGCTACTGAGATATTGAAAACATGACGGACAGACAGACGGAAAAGTGATCACTAAATGTCTCTATGCCTCTCGGCATGTGACACAATACAAATCTGAGGCAAACAGATACTCATTTGTTTTGTTTAGATTCCAGGGAGCATAATGTATACAAATTCATATTACAGTATGAAAAGAGGAGATGAGATTTTAACTTGACAGATTATTGACATAACCCAAAAATCTAAATAGTTTTGGAAAAAGCATCATTAAACAGCCTGATTGAATCATATATTATGGCTTCAGCTACCCATCACCACTGTTGTCATCTCAATGTGTCAAGAAAAATGTATCAAAATTTAAACAGCAATTGATTTGTCAGTAAATATTCCAAAGATTTGTTTGTGTCAATAATAGCTCTGCTCTGAAACGCAAGCTAGTGCATCAAACACACGTTTAGTGTGGTGGATACCCTGCATAACCTCAGTTAACGACAGGTGCCTTAGTAAACAAACTGGAATATGTTTCAGAATGACAACTTTCCACAGCTATAAGATGAACTGAAGGCAGGTTAGTAGTTGTTCCAGAAGGGTGAAAGGGTGCAGGAAGGTTAACATACAGCTGTGAATTTTTGCTATGGTCCCTTACAAACTGCTCCAGCAGTATGTTTTTATAATCAGAGAGATATCAATATTCATGCTCTCAGGCAAAATATTTTGATTCCACGGCCCATCTTTGCATCTGCATAATTGTTTCTATTCAGTCATATTACAAACATCAGAACTGTTTTAGCTTCAACACGTCCTGGCCACATTTGACCACATCTAGACAGCCTCGTGGACCATCAAAACTGAAGAAGGCCTCTGGTAATCCAGTTGTCTCCAATGTGGAGCTTTATTTAAAGACAAGCTGCTCTATGTAAGAGGAGGGTGAAGCCAATGGTCTTTCTGGAAGTGATGAATCATTATTCAGATGGAGAACTGAGGTGGTGGAATTGTACAGACATGCCGTGGCAATACCATTTAGGACAGCAACTTCAACTTAAAAGCTTGCACTTTTGGGGACAACTTAAGCCCATCCAGTTCTAGAAAATGTTTCTGAAACATCTGAAAAGTGTAACACATTGCTGGGGGTTGTACAAGACTGAGAGCATAAATCAGGCCAATAAGCAGAGCACAGAGCTTTAGCTGTATTGTAACATCCTACAATGCTTCCTTGCTTTCAAGAAGGATGGATACATCCACTGGAGCCTCTCTGTCAGCACCATGGAAAACCAGGATCTTGAGGATGTGCTGGGTGGTGTCACTGTGGCTGTCTTCCTGTGTAAAATTTACAAAATAGATAATGAGAATTTTGTGTTTTAAATTATATTTGTTTTGAATGATTGACATCGCATTGCATAGTTTACTTAGTGAGCTTCATTCAGTGTAAAAAGTAACTAACACTTATCATGTTAGCATTATGTTTGTGAAATACATTATATTACAACTTACAGTTATAAAACAGCAATGAAAAATTGAAACAAGCAACCCAGAATAAAGTCCTCATATTACGACAAATACAAATCAAAATGACAGTAACTTGCGTAACAAAATCATCCATGGATGCCTCAGTAACATCTCAGCTTCACAGCTAAAATGGTTGAACTTTTATAGTGCAATTAACTCAGTATTTCTAAGTTTGTGTGAAAGCATTTAAATAATAGTATCAAATCCATGATAAAAATTTATTTATTGCATCAATAACTTGTGTAAATATGCCAGTTTTTAGTAAGAAATTAATGTATTTATTGATTCCTTATATTAGATTGTAGAATATACAAATATATATTCCTAGACAATATATTAATTTATATATTTTACTACACACAAAAACTGTATTTCAGTGTAAAAAAGAGAAATGGGTGTTATGTGTTTTGTTGTGGATTTGTGATTTGTTCTTTGCTGAATTGTTTGTTATATGTAGACACAAACCTGGTTCATTAGTTAAGTGCATTTTTGTTTTACTTATATATGAATTACAGTAAATGTATGGAAGCTTACTAACTCAAACCTACAGAAACTTTAAACTTTCTTGGAAACAAGCTTCCATATAAGTGACTTAACAGATTTGAAAAAAAAAAAAATCTCTGAAAATGGTGAGGTACAAGGACTGGAAAAGCAGCCAATGTCCAAAGAAAGAAATTTACCACTTATTGAAGGGTGGCTCAAAACCTTTGCACAGGACTGTATAGCACATCTGTAAACCTTATGAAAGAGTCGTGAGGATTACCAAAATAGCTTTTCAAAATAACATATGTCTATACACACTTTTGTGCCAATTTATTCATAAATGTTGAAAAACTTCCCAGAATAACTGGAAATCATGAGGATACAGCCAACTATGAAAAAGAACAGCAGTCAGTCCACCAGTCTGTAATGGTGCACTGATGGATCCTGTTATGACACCGCCATGGTTAAAGTGATCACACATATTGGTTTCACATGGTATTTCAGAAAACTCAATTCAAGTAAGTAAATACAAGACACAAAAAGAGAAGGCAAAAAAAAGAGAAATGAAAGTTTAAAAATGTAAATTCTCTTCATAAAATATGAATAAAAGCATTGCTGCCACATTTTTGAATCAGCAAAAGCATGAAATATATTCATGCCATTATTTGTGTAATCAAAATCCAGATTTGTACAGTGAGACAACCTCCTGACAGAATACCTAAGGAAATATGTTGAACACACAACACTGTGCGTTTGAGGTCGACGGAGCTAAAAGGAGAGAGTGAAGTGGTGCATAGCAAATGAAAGCATTATTGGTCGTGAATACAAGACCCAGGATGCGGTAAACTAGGCAGTGTATTCTACTGTCACAGTCTTCCCCAGTTCTTTTTATGATGGCCTAGTTTCATTGTAAAGACTTTACCCACCTCCTCACACTTGTGTTTTCCCCCCCCAGAGGGAAACCCGTTACCAGAGTGTCTCTCTTTAACCTGGAGAGCTTTCTTACAGCACTTGTCTGGTTCTTCATCTTCCCTGGGGCTCAATTAGAAATATTGTTCAGTTGACTCCACAGTCGGGATGATGACGGATTGTGTGTTACAGACACATGACTGTGTTCTCTTTAAAACCTTGATCACTTTGAGCTATAATTGCTAATGATATCTTCATGTCTTAACCAAATAAGTCAGATAAGCAAGTGAAGAAAGCAGAATAATGCTTCTGGCACAGCGAGATGGGTGCATTGCTGGCCAAGTTGGAAAGTACTGACTGGCAGAGCAGTGTGGCACACACTTTTTTCTTCATTTAAATTTTTTGGCAATAAGAAAATATAGTATCACTACTGATAACATGTTCAATTTTTCCTCTCCCTTATCCTCTTAACATTTTTGCCTTTGTAAGATTTTATTAAAGTTAGCAGGTATTGATTTATCACGTACTGAACCATAAATTTCTTTGTTTTTTTCCAGCTACTGCATACAAACAAAAAAATGAAGTGGGTTCCAAAAGCATTAAGTAAAAAGTGTGAAGTGGTGGTGCAGCCCATGCATGAGTGCCAAGCTGGTAACAATGTTGCATGCAACAAGCTATTTAAAAAAACAAAAAAACAAAACTGAAATGTACGTCTTTGTGAGCATTCTCAACATTTTGCTTTTACGCAGTGACTGAACTGTCAGAACATTACTTCTTTGATTGTGCAATAACTGCAGGATATTCATGAGGCACTGTTTCCTAGCAACATAGCGTATGCACTCTGTACTGTATAAGCTATAGTAGCACGTCTGTGATCGCTAAGACAAAAGATGAATGAGATGTTAGCTGAACGTTTAAAGGAATGCGACAGCTTTTCAAACAATTCCAGTTTTTTTTTTTCTTCACCACTGGTATTGCTTTTTCTTTATGCATGTCTTCATGTCTGCCTGTCCACAATGAATTGGTTGAGCCGCTGTGACTGATGCTGCCTCTAGATCAGGCTTTTTACAGTAAAGCAGCCGCTGTCAGGGCTGAGTTTGTGATAGTATACAATAGCATAGCTGCACAGCTGAGAGAGCTCAGTCACAGGACCCCAGAGAGAAAGTATCACTGCATTGCTTCTCTCAAATCCTGCTGTATATTGGTGCTCAATTCTAGACAAATGTGCTCCTGCACTCATTCTGTCACCTGAGGGCAGTTGTATTGTATTATTCTGTGGTGCACACGGGAATGGACTAGTGGATAAACATTTTTATCTGCTCAGCTATTCATACTTGCATGAGGATTGTCTCAGCTTTGGCACTTCACTTCCTATCAACAGTCAGATGTGCAGATCTGCAGTCAGATCCAGTTTAAATGGTTAATGAAATGGTTTTGATGATTAAAGGCAAAATTAAATGACTTTTTCAGAACAGTGACAGATGGCTTGCATTTACACGTTAGGGGCTTGACATGGTTCAATTGGAAGTGAGGCAAGATGATTTCAAGAACATAAGAAAGGATTATTACTTTCACTATGATCTAGTACTCAAATGATGTCTTTTGCATACATTCTGTGTTAATATTTCTCCCTGCTGTGTGACTAGCATTCAAATTAATTTACTCTAGTATTCTAAAGCAGCTGTCTTTGTTACTAAGATCAGAGTGCTGAGTGATCCACATTCAAAAGAAAAGTTTATTTTCTTGATTTTGCCATCTCGTTTCATATCATGAAACCACTTCTTCAATGACATAGTTGTGCATTTTTAGTGTCATTGGTTCATATCACACATTTGCCTGTGTAAACTCCTCAACCTTTATCTGAGCATTTGTATATCACTATCTGCAATGACACAGCTGAGCAGATTGCATTAAAATCCCTCGACAGTTGTGTCGATGTGGCCACCCACACAAATTTTTTTTCTTGAATGTATTTTGCCACTGCGCTGCTGAACAACATCTCAAGTTGTCCCAAATATTCTTCTTTCAGACTCAGACGCACTGAAGCAAGGAGAGGCCAGCTGCTGGCAGAATAGCACGTACTTGCTTGTCTCCTGCACAGTTGGGAGGTAAATCCATAGTTTTAGACACTCCAGTCTCTGTTGAGATGAGGATTCTGGTTGCACCATCATTTAAAAAAAGTTATCATGGAGTTTTTTTTTTTCCATCCCTTGTTTTGTCCAGTAATTTAGCTATTATTAGTTCTAGCTATTATATTTTGTCTATATAGCTAGCACCTTAATAAAACAAGGAATCTCTGAATATCTGCTCTTTGTCTCAACAAAGTTTGAACCTATGCAGTTGAAGTTTAGTGGGTGTATTCTTGAGGACCCGAATAAGTGCAGAGTTTGAGGTTGTTTGGCTGAGTGCTGATCTTATTTTTGGGTTCTGTTCTCTATTGTTGGCACTCAGTGGGTAGAGCATGTGATCCCTGTTACCAATGGCAAATGTTTGATGTCATGAATGATGTTTTATGTTTCTTTTT
>VUQJ01011021.1:4920-15405 GCA_015108635.1 Andinoacara biseriatus
TGAGCCCCCCCCCACCACCACCACCACCACCACCACCACCACCTTCAAAGACCCATGGATCCATGTTTGCTGATCTGGGTCAAAGATGGTAGAAACACACACGCACACACACACACACACACACACACACACCACACACACACACGTGTACAGATGCATCTCTCCTCTCCTATACACCCCAATTTTTATTTTCTTGCTCCCTCTCTCTTTGCTGCTCTCATTCTTTCATGCCCAGACAGACAATAGGATTGAACTGATTGTGTATGTGTGTGTGTGTGTGTGCATGTGTGTGTGAGTGTGATCACTTTAGAGGAGGTCCTGGAGAGGGCAACACATCTAACATACAAACATGTACATACACAGGCACGCAATCAGCTGTGTTTGATGTCACTGGAGGAGCATCAGACGGATACAGTGTAGAGAGGCGCAGTATTGCGCTGTAATGAGTTGATTCATAGCCTGCGTGTAACACATATAGCCCGTCTATACGCTGCTCTAATTACTGTGCATACACCATTTTCACCTTGTCTTCATATTAATTGCCTATTTAAAAAAAAAACAATTTGCTTCTCGCCTCAATAATCTGACAACCAGCTGATTAGGAGGCACAAGTTTGTTTTGTTTTATACCTATTTAGTCATATTTTGCAACATTTGGAGAAAAGCCACAAATGAGGACAGATGGATCACGAGTGCCTTCTACCGTCATTTATGCAATCTGTCTGTTCTCGCTCGCTGTCACTTCCTGCATCCTGCACCAGCCTGTCTGATCGTGAATGGTGTCCCTGTGTTATTAAAACTGATGAAATATCCTCATAATTGACTTTAGCCATTAGGGACGATGCACACAATAACAATAGGATTCCGATCAGATTCTGCTCCAGTTAGGCTATTAGGCCAGCCCAAACAAATTTAGGAGATTTGGTTGACAGCTATGTCATAGATTTTCTCTCAGGCTCCCCCTCAGTGCTCTGCGATGTGGAGATTTTTGGCTGAGCTGGCAGCTCTGGCGCCTAATAAATTCCACACAGGGGAGTTCAGCTGTGGAGAGTGGGCCAGAAGACAAAAACAGTGCAAAGTACATAAGGAAAAAGACAGAAAAGCTTTCAACTATTTGCTCATCTTGCGCCACTCGGCGCATCTCACCTCACACGCACGCCATGCATCATGTGAAGAGGACAGTTCTGGATGAATAACATTTTCTTTTCTTTTTTTTCACTCCACTCCAGAAAGTGGAGTTCACTGTGTTCGTCATCTGTACTCAGACAGGGGACAGCTCAGACTGTACTTTCTGGAAGGAAAGTTCCCTCCCAAGGTTGAAACACTTGGCAGCATCACAAAGTGTTAAAATGCCTTACAGCAGCATTTGGGAGAAATACTACCAGCCACTTTACTGAGCAAGTGTGGCCTCTATGGTCTGAGCTCATATGGATTTTAAAGAAACACCATCTTTACTGTGCTGATATCGGCGTGAGAGAAATGATTTATAACTCAGTCTTGCGCTATTTTATCCAGAATTTCATTGGTGTATTTTTTAATGACAACACACATTACGTTAATATTGATGTGCCGGTTTTATCCAGCTGCCTAATATTTAACAGCAGGGCCTTTCCAAAGATGCTCGGAAGCCAAACTGTTTAAGCATTCGCACTGCTGAGAACAGGGAAAAATAGATGAGGAAATCATTAAAAGAATCCTTCTTCCCAGTTTGTCAGTGTGCCATATCAGCAGCACTAGGGGTAGCACATTACTGTAATCGAGTCGTATTTGTCTGTAGTCATTGCTGTTCCTAAATTCAGTCATTTCATTACAATTAATGTATTATTGTTACTCAGATTATACAAGTTATACAAGTTATCCGCTACATGTACTAAGGCGCGACTTGGGCATACATGGGTTTAGTGTCACATTGTAATGATGCAATTGTGTGACAGTGCATCACAGGCAATGTTACTGTGAAAGGTTTCTAGATGCTGAAATGGTTGATTTACCTTACTGTTTATCCCTCTCAATGTCATGCCATTTGTACTATTTTACCAAAGCTATACTTATTGATAACGCTTTCCTTCCTTCTGTATATAAGAAGATTAATTTAAATAGCAATTTAAATTCCATCCTATGTTATGTAAACAACTATAGCATTGCACAAATTGCACATTGCTGATCGGTTAGTGAGTGCTTACTGGAGATTGCTGGTTGTCGCTGGGTGAAATTAGTTGTAAAGAGGGTGCTGAACCAAAAACCTCCACGGGGTTGCTCTGGTTGCAAGCAGATTGCCACGGTTTAGGTTAGTTTATTAGGATCCCGATTAACTACAGCAGTGCAGCAGCTATCCTTCCTGGGGTAAACGCAAGCTTTACACTTTGACAGTCTCTGGGTATGTTTTGACAACCTACCCAGAGATAACACCTCAACACAAAGAGGCCACAGTGACTCATAGTTTGCATGGAAGACACCGAGTTGTCTGCAAACACTGTCTGTGCTGCAGTAAGACTTGAAAAAGTGTGAGGCGAACCGGAAACAGTTGTGTTGTGTCTTACTGCTGTGAGCAGCACATTTTAAAAATTTGACTTTTTCTCACAGATTCCATACTGCTTGATGAGTAGTCAGCGAGTGTTTGCAGACAAATCAGTGTCTTCCATGCAAACTATGGGCGACACCTTTACCTTGCTACCAATGGTTGCCAGGAGGTCACTTATCAGTCTCCAGGGCAGTGTGAATAGGGTTTCAGCAATCGATTTTACAGCAACTATCAGCAACCTCCAGCAACTACTCGCAACCAGTTGGGGAATACACGATTTTCCCGTGGTTGCCAACAGGCCTTCCTGGGGACTGACACCACCACATGAAACAGTCTCTCGGGGGCTCATGAAATAATCATGAAATATATTCATTTGTACTTCTGGAGACAAATTTTCTCTGTTTTGTGTACATGCACACATAGTCTAAGGGAGGTTGATGAACTGCTGAATTTCATTTTTTAATTTGTCTCCATGGAGACAAAGTAAAGTGAATTTATACAGCCCTTGGAGACTGCCTTTCCAATCCCATTGCAACCAGTGATTATTGAACTGTCTTTGGGATCATCGTCATACTTAAGTTGTGTTTTAATTTGTTCTTTACGGTTGTTTTCAGTTACTGTTTAGGTAGGTACAGTGCTAGGGTTAGAAAATTCATACTTTGTGTTAAACCAGGATTTACACTTTTTTCAAAGCTCTATTTTTTTGGTTGCAGGTACAAAACATACAGTGCTTCTAAAAGTAATGCATTAGCAACAAAGCACAATTTCCATCCACGTACACATTTTTATCATTTTGCCATGAGACCGGGCTTTCCCTGAACCACATCATCAGAGATGGTGGTGTGAATAGTCTCAAATTCATTCTACAGCCTTCCTTTATGAGCTATGTGTCAAAGTAATAGTCCAGTATAACTGTGACTTCAACAGCTTCAACAACTCCTTAAGTAAAAACCAAGAGAAACTATCAGATGACCATTTTAAATATAAATGACAACACTGCATTGCTGTCTAAACGTACCCAAAATTAATCCAAGAGTTTCCTGTGCTCGGTGGGTGAGAGGATTTTCTGCAGTCTTGCAATAAAAGATGGTAAATCAATGCGTCTTGTGGTCTCCGCTGAGTGTAGATGGGCCAGGTGCATGAGACCACTTGAAAATATTCAGCGTCTTGAATCATCAACGCAAGATGTGTTGTGGTCTTTTATTATCATCGCCACCAAATGGCACATAATGAGCCTTTGTTCGGAACAAAAACATAATTTTCTCACACAGACTTGGAAAAATAATTTCCATCTCAATTCCCTCTAGTAGGTAGCAGAGTCATCGTCACGTATGTGAGGGTTAAACAGGGGTACAGATCATTCAATTTAGTCATTAAAAAATTTAACTGGATGTCCTTTGGGATGAAAATGTTAATAATGAAAAGCTACTGATAATAGTTTTTGAATTGGACTCAACCCTGAACTCCACTGGGCTTAAATATTTTTTTGTTATACTTCCTGCATATTAAGGGTTCAGGCTTCATGTGTACTTGCCCCAAATAAACCATAGACTGTATTTAAAAGATGGAAGTAGCCAGCATGGCCCCCTCCATGACCCATACAGTGCTCATTGATGTAAAAATTAGGTAAAGAGACAAAAATCATCTTTTGTGCCAGGCTGTAGCCGTGTTGAGCTCGGCTCTAAAGTCAAACATTTTTAACATGGGAGTCTGTGGGGATTAACTTGGAGCCAGTAGTACATGACTGTTAGAAGAAGTGCAGATTTTGGCGTTTCCCACATTGCCTTCATTTTTCAGCTGTGGTGGTCACCCTGTGAAACAGACTCATCAGTAAAATAATTTACAATCTTCAATACTCACAAAAGGTTTCAAAGAGAGAACATGCCAATATGCCAAGTCTGATTAAGACAGGCTAAAAACACAAAACAACAAAAACAATTTCAACAGCTTTAAATTAAGTTAGTCTGTGTCTTTTTAGCCATGTTAGCAGCATGGCTTCAGCATTATGCATCACAATAACTGGCTCTGCAGCTACTGGATGGACTGGCTAGAAACTTTCCAAGGACCTGGCGATGAAATTGTTTGCATTTGTTGATACTTTGTTTTATTTGTTTGTTTAACTGTCACCAGTTGGTTAACATTTCAATTCAAAGACAAATGTTTCAACCCAAAAAATTGGACAGGTTTTGAACAAATTTGTTGAGCCCTTACACTGACCTCATGCTATTAGGCCACTTTCTTATCCTGGTGAGCTATACAAGTTCACACTCGAATAGGAAATTCCCTGAGTTTGATGGAAAAATCAGGGACAGAGAGGTGATACATGCAACAAATGAGAACAGAACTTTGATCTAAATGATTGTAAACAGCTTCTAAGTGTTTTTTTTAAAAAAGGGCTAAGGTAATACTAGCCTGAGTACAACCACGTAATAACCAGATTAGTTGTTGTTTTAAACAGAAAGAAAGTAAGATGCATTTCATTTAATTGCTTTTATTGCAATAATCTGATCGATGTCACTCTGTGAGAGACGTGTCTGTACCTCCACTCTCCTGGAAACAGCATCAGCGTTTGTCATTGTAAGGGTCAGTTTTTAGACTTGTACCTTGACCAGTTTTGACCAGAGAGATGACGTCAGGGTTTCAACTACTCTTGGCGGGATGTGAACATGCCAGCGTTAGCATTAAGCACAAAGCACCACTGCGCACAGACTGACAGAGCCACGAGCAGAGCACGAAATGCTAGTGAAATAAACCAGTTTTTGCTTGATCCTCTTTCTTTGCTCGATGAGATTCAGTATAGACCCGTATAAGTTACATGCAAATGCATGAGCCAGACCTACGGGATGATCTGGTGGTCGGACGCCTGCATTCATGTAATGTACCATATATTATAAGTGTGTACTAAGTCTTAAATGCATTTCCTCTGCCTAAATGTTCTGCTCCAGGCTTGCAAATTCATATGCCTGCTGCAGAAAGCTTTCCATCATTACAAGCAGAAAATTGCTCTGAGAAGGAAAAGCTGTAGGAGCATGTTTCTCAGATTCATATCAGAATTGCTTTATTAAATTCAGATGAGGTCTCTTCATAATTTACAGCTGTCTGTTTTTAAGCTCCCCAAGTGTGCTTAAAGCTATGAGATTTGACTGAAATCTGCTACTATTCCCCTTGAACCGTACATTCATCAAACGGTCAGTCAGTCATCAGGTGGCGTGGCAGCGTCTGTACTGAACCTCTCCTCTCCTCTATTCCCCAAATGCCAAGTATAGTTTTCCCAAGTATAGTTCCTTTCCCCAAGCTCTGTGTCTCTGCTGCTCTCCTCACTCTCTCCTACCTGCCCTACTTTCACACCACTCTCACAATTTACGAGTTTCACACTCCGACCCTCTCACTTCTACCCTTCTCCCTCTCCTCTCTTTCTCTCTCTCTCTGTCTTTTACACACACACACACATATATGCACACTCGAGGCCTCAGTTTTACCTTCAACCAGAAATCTACATACACAAATTGAGTTTGTGCGTATATTCAAGATTTAAAGTATCATAGCCCTTCTCCCACTGTGCTGGCAGCTTTTTGTAGTGACAAGTTCCAGTTTGAGTACATTTTGTAGCACAGCACAGTACCGTGTGGTGCAGTACACCCGTACAGGACGGTACAGGACGGTTTATCCACATACTGGCTGAGCCCAGTTGTTTCCTTTTTATAAATAAATATAATGTCACAAAAATACCAGCATGCATGAGTAATTCCTTCTTGGGCTTATGTTTGCTGACAGCCTGGGGTGCAGAAGGCTTTTAAAATATTAATCGGTCCTAACTTGTAATGCAAAACTGGTTTTAACATGTAGAACCGCTGCTCTCAATCGATGAAAAGCAGACCCTTCAGCTTGGCAGCCTCAAGTGTCCTGGGATGTCTCAGCATGCTCTCGTGTGTCGCGTTCAATCTTAAGGTGTGTAAAAGTGTCATGGGGATGCAGTAGCAGTTATCTTACAGCAGCCTGAGGTGACGTTAGATATTCAGAGCATCTAAATATGAATCAGGTAGATCTTTGTGTGCGCCAGGATGCTTAAGGTACACTGAAATATATTCAGCATGTATTGAGATGCTCTGCAGGGTGTAAAGCTTCACACGACCACCTCTTTTTCCACGTCGATTAAAAAAATGGCAAAACAGTGCGAAGCGGAACAGCTGAAAATGTATAATTTGTCAGCAAATGTTCATACATTAACAAACATATTGTGAGTAAAGTCATATTGCAACCCATTTTATTGCAATGGCTCATTTAGCATTGGCTAAGTGTTGCTGATGTCTCAGTGATGACTGCATAAAACCCCCGCTGTCTGGCTCCGTGTTTTTTTGCTGAGCTGCTTTTACTGTAAAAATGAAATATAAATGCGTGGGTCACATTAAAATGTAACGACGGTCATCAGTGTGAAAGCTCGCAGAGCAGACTGTGGCCTGTTAGAGCAGAAAGAAGAGAGAGAAGGCGAAAGAGAGAAAAATGAGTGAAAACAGAAAAAAAAAACAGAGAAGGGACAAAAGGAGAGAGTGCAAAACAGAGACAAAGTGACTGTGTGTGTGTGTGTGTGTGTGCGCGCATTGAGAGCCAGGCCTAGTTTTTAGCGTGTGATCTAGGCCATTATCTGTGTTAGCACTGGTGGGGCTCCAACAGGCTCTGTGGATCCTGCATAACAATACCTTTTATGAGCTTGTGTGTGTATGTATGTGTGTATACGCATGCACTAACACTTTTATGCACACTTGTGCGATCATGCATGTTAATGTCATTGTGTCATACGTGATGTACACATGCATTTCTGCCTATCTGCCTTTTGTTTCATGCCACAGAGTTCGTGCCTGTTTGTTAAGAGCACTATGTGCGTATGTGTGTGTGTGTGTGTGTGTACGTGCCTTTTTTTTGAGCGTCTTCATATGTGTGTGTGTGTATTTGTGTGTGTGTGTGTGTGTGCGCGCACCTCCTCACGTGCAGCTGTGCACTCTTGCTGTATCACCCTCATCGTCAGTCAACCCCCCTCTCCAGTGGTGCCCTGGGGGCCTTCATTATGTAAGAAAGACATTACTGCAGAACAGAGGCAGGCAGCCCTGATAACTCTGGCAGCCCCTGCTTCAATACAGCCCGCTTAGGCCTCCATAATGCACACACACACACACACACACACGCACACACACGCACGCACACACACACATATTGAAAGCCTGCAGCAGAGGTGTGGTCAGAATAATGGTGAGGATTGGTGCTTCTGACAACTGTGGGCAAGCTTGTTGAAGTGTACAGGAAATATCAATAAATCATTTTCTGCATCATAATGAACAATCTTCTTTTCCCTGCATCAACTTTTCTCTCTCTCCCTGCATAATTTAACTCCCCTCTGTCCATATATTCATACACCCATTCAAACTCTTCTCCCTCTTTTTAATCATCTGTACCTCCAAAACGTCTTCCCACTTCTGTTTCATCCCTGTGCTCTCCATCACTCCCAACCTTCCCTCTTCAGCGGTCCCCTTCCCCCTGGCCCACCGGCTGACCATGAAGGAGGTGTTTGATGCAGAGGGCCGGCCGCGGGTGGACCTGCTCAAAGCTCACCTCACAAAGGAAGGCCGTCTTGAGGAAGCTGTGGCCCTGCGCATCATCGATGAGGGCGCCGCCATCCTGCGCCAGGAGCGCACTATGTTGGATATTGAGGCGCCAGTCACGGGTAAGGAAGGAAGTACTCAAGACTTTAATGAACCAGTTAGATAGCAGAAAATAGTTGGAGAGCTAATGTGCTTTCCTGCAAGAGTGAACCACACATCACTGGGAACCTGACCAGGTGTCCCACTTTATGTGGGACTTAACAAGTTTTGCAAAGTCTCTCTAAAAGCAAGTGTCTGCATTGGGCACATATCTTGAAACACCCTCTTTCAGTCCAATCAAGGTTTTATGTATTAGGATATAACGAACAATCACATTCTGTTAAAGAATCTGTAGGTTTTAAACACAAAATATATTACACCATTTCCTTATTTATTTAACAAATCTCAGATGAAATGCAGAAGCAGTGTGGGAAAAGTTAAGTACAGGGCATGATTTGATAGCTTGTAGAATCACCTTTAGTCACAATAACTTCAAGTAATTGTTTTCTGCATGATGTTGTGTCTGTCTGGAGATATTTTGGCCCACTCTTCTTTATGCTTGTAAAGCACTTTGCAGACATTCATTCTTGCATAGCTTTCTTAAGGTCCTGCCACAACATTTCAATCAGGTTAAGGTCTGGACTTTGAATCGACCATTGCAACACTGTGGTGTATTTGGGATTATTGTCCTATTGCACGAATCAATTTCAGCCAAGCTTTAGCTGTAAGACAGATGGCCTCACATCTGACTCTAGAATACTTTGGTACACAGAGGAGTTCATGGTCGACTCAGTGACTGCTAGGTGCCCAGGTCCTGTAGCTGCAAAACAAGCCCAGATCATCACCCCTCCATCACTGTGTTTGACAGTTGGTATGAGGTGTTTGTGCTGATATGCTGTGTTTGGATTTCTCCAAACATGGTGCTGTGCATTATGGACAAATGTCTCCACCTTGGTTTGTCCAAAGGACATTGTTCCAGAAGTCTTGTGGTTTGTTCAGATAAAGTTAAGCTGTTCTTTTTAGAGAGAAAAAGCCTTCTCTTGGTAACACGTCCAAACAAGCCATGCTTGTCCAATTGTTTAATAACGTCAACATTTAACATGCTAACTTCGACCTGTAGAGTCTGAGATGTAGCTCTTGGGTTTTTTGCAGTTTCTCTGAACACTGCACGGTCTGACCCTGGGGTGAATGTGCTGGGATGTCCGCTGCCCAGGCAACTGACAGTTGCCTTAAAAGATATCCACTTGTGAATAATCTTTCTAACTGTTGAAAGATGGACTTCAACTTGTTTGGAAAAGGTCTTACATCCCTTCCCAAACTGATGAGAGCAACAATTGTCTTTCCTCCCTGACATTGTGTTAACACACCTGAATGCTCCAAACCAGCACACGTAACCTCGGCTTTTATAGAGGTGCTCACACTTGTTGATAATCAGCTTATCAAGTGAATTTGATTAGCAGCACTTGCCTGCTACTAAGAAAACAGTAAAGGTGTTTTTCACACACTGCTTTTTCCATATTGACTTAGTTTTTCTTAAATAAATAATGAGACAATGTAATATGTTGTGTTGTTGTTCATCTGAGGCTGCATTCATCTCATTTTGAAACCTGGTAACCAGCAGATGACTTTTTATGTCCTGTTATATAAAACAATAGACTTGAAAGAGGGTCTCGTTTCTTTATAACAATGACTCTAGGTAACACTTCACACTCGCTGTCATATGTCTAAAAAGCTGTCTTTATTAGGCTCCGTTTACACGACGTTTCCAATGGAAACAGTATAGTTTTGCTGTTGTTGTTTACGAAAAGTGATGCGATAACTCAGAAACGTTTCAGAAATGATCTGTTTACATGGAAACGCAAGATGCTTAAAATGCTGCAGTTCCTATTGCCAGGCCACAAGTTGGCAGTGTGGATATAGGAGCCGCAACCATAGTGCGGATGTGCGAGTGCCCCATTTCCAAAAAGCATCGTTTTCACTACGTGCACATGTAAACAGGAAGCTGAAACGCATTAAAAACCTTTTCATTTTGAAACTGTGTCGTGTAAACAGGGCCTCAGTTGCCTCAATCACTCTCCTCAAAGCTGAGATTAATGGTTTGTTTGCCTGTCATTGCTAGAAATTGCTCTCATCAGTTTAACTTAAAGACTGGAAACTTCTCTGTTCAAACTGTATAATATAACTGTATAATAAATGAAGTGTAAAAACATTTCTGTGTTCTCATTAACCCACGTCCAAGAAATAATTTGCTATATAAACCACATAAAATACTGATTTTGTATAGATTTAAAGAACTAGATACAATGTGTTAGGTGGGCAGCTTTAGCATTTT
>VUQJ01011030.1:6941-17167 GCA_015108635.1 Andinoacara biseriatus
CCTTTTTTAATTTTTAAAAAATTTTAAAATAATTTTTTTTTTTTTAAAAAAAAAAAAAAAAAAAAAAAAAAAAGGAGCAACTCAAACTGTTTAAATATGGTTTTGTCAACACCTTTTTGTGTGTCATTTCTGAGACTTTATGGACTGAATCTAGACAGGAAAAAAAATTTTCTTTAACAACATAAAGACACAAAAGCTCTTTTCTCTTTCACAGCAAAACACTGCAGATGTGGTCAATGTTATACCCTGATTTGATAAGCTAAGTATTCCAACAGCCTTTGTGTGGAGTTCACCTCAATGGCTCACCTTGCTTTCCCTCTCCAGCTCTGCTCTGAGCCACTCAAAGTCGCTGTACCGCCTCCGTACAGAAGACTCCTTCAGCTTGAAGATGGGTAGGTTGGTCTGTGGACAAACACAAGCGGCAGACTCTTATAGGTGTCACTTTTAAGAGCTGCCCTGATTTACAAAGAAACTGTCCTTAAACCCTGGCTGCTGTGATTCAAGGAAATCACTGTTTTTTCAAAAAAAAGAAAAAAAAAAAAAAGCTTCATATATGCTCAGAAATTTTCAGGTAGGTCAGAATGGTTCAAAGCAAAGCTCAGAAAGTTGAGTTCAAGAAATATTGATTGAACCATTTGGCAAGTGCTAGTCAGTAACACCAATTTTGTGTGGATGCTTTTTCACTGTGACCTCTTGTTGCATTTCGCTGGTCTGAGTCCACTTGTCCTCTTAGAGGGACAGATCACTGCAACACAATTGAAAGTTGTCCTGTGGGAGAGGTGTCAACACGACGATGAGGATGACGCACCCATTCACAGAACACAGAAGTGGTCACTGAATGCACTGATGAGAATGAAGCAAATTCTAATCTTTAGCCTTTGCAGGTACTAAATCGCAAAGTAAAAAAACACAAATGGGAGATTCTTGACATCATCATCAAAACACCAAATGAGAGAATATATTTTTGTTGGTGATTTTGGAGATTCAATCCCATGGTGAATGGAAGTTGCTATGGTTGCACATGATGGTCCCACATACCTTATTAAGACACTGTTCCAGTGATTTAATGATGATGCCAATTTAAACAACAATGTTAATAACAATACAGATTTAGTGCAACAGTGTGATTGCTTTAGTTTGAAGTGCAGATAAATGGACAATAAACTAAAACCAATTGCTTTTTACTTTTGACTGTTTGCCAGATTGAACAAGCAAACACACAACATTAGCCTACAGCTTTGCGATGGGCACTACAGTCTGACATTTTATATCCATCCATGTTCTTAAACACTCATCCATTTCAGTGTCACAGGGACTGCATCCTATCCAAGCTGGCTGAGAGGGTTACATCGTGGACAAGTCGCCAGCATACCACAGATTTGTGGCCCATTTATGGCCACCGCAATGGTCGCTTTGCATGCCAACAGTGACATCGCCACAGCTCTGTATCACTTATACCAGTACTGAGGGTGCGAGTACTTGCTGCAGTATTCTCCTGAATGACAGGTGTCGCCACTCAGACAAAACCTCCGCATCCGGAAGCAAAGACATCAAATTTTCCATTTTTTTTCATAAAATCTCAACTTTTAAACTGTTTTAACAACACCCTCTGTATAATCCCTGAATCTGACTATCTGTACCATCAACATGTGCCACATTGATCAAATTATGAAATCAGCTAAGAAAATAACTGACAGATCAATAATCAATATTAAAAACAACAATTAGCTGCAGCTCTGTTTCCCTTGGCACTCTCACACTCACCAAGATTTAAAACTGTTGTTTACTGGAAATGTGTTTTAAGAAAGTGTAACAACTACAAACAAAACTAAGGTTTGTACTTTCTGTTGCAATCATATATCAGAAAATAATCTAGGCCTGCCCCTTGGTGTCGGTGGAGAGTTTCGCTAGTCGCGATGCTAACGTACCAGCCAGTGTATGCTAATGTTATTTCCTTGTTCCGATGTGAAAATTATACTGATGTTGACTCTTCTCTCGGGTCATTAGCACTTTGTCCAATACAATGTTTAAAATAAGCAGCTTGCTGAATGCTGCCGGCAGCTGTCCTGCTTTATATGGCACTGATAACTGCAACAAGCACGGGGGGAATCTAAAGGGGGATGTGGGATGCACTAAACCATATTTATTTCAGTATGATTTAGAATCATATAAAATATTAATAAAACATTAATATTTTAAAATAAAAGTTTGTTTTCTACATAGGCCAGTAAAAATAGACATGGGCCTAACCTGCACCTGTTGGGTTGGACACTGAATTATTATTAGCATAAATTTTTTTTAACATGCACACAATCAGAACACCTGTTTTCTGCAGCCGGAAACGTTGCATCAAAGCACACGACAAACTTCAAGTCTGAGAATGTTGATATTCTTGCTTTTCTTCGTGCCTCTTTAAAGGCTTACAGACACACATAATGACTCATTTACTAGCACTTGCAGACACACACCTAAACACACACCATATTTACCTCAGCAGTCTTTTTTTCTTTCCTACTGATGAAAAATGCCTTCCAAGAGGAAAGAGTAAAAGCCATTTTACTTTACACATTAGTTTAGGTTGTATGTATACCTTATTGCATTTGAAATTACAATATTTGTGATTATTTTTGCATTTAAGAAAAAAAATGGATTTTAATATGGCACAAAAATACTTTGAAAGGGTTTAGTGGTTTGTTTTTTGACAGATATTGCATGCAGTTAAACTAAAAAACACTGCACTGAGCAGTTAGTTTTAAAAGACCTGCGTTTTATCTGTTTTGAATATTTATTATTGCTTATTAATAAGACAAAAATATTTATTCGATTACTCAATGGCATAATTACTCGATTATTAAACAGAAAAAAAATTGATTGCTGCAGCCCTGACATGACCACTTAAAAGCTGTAGGGAGAGCTTGTGCTAACTTGAAAGAAAAAGAAAAAACAGACAGAGGTTTGATTGACCTAGTATGGGGGATGGCCTTATGTTATCTACTCTGACTTTATTAATAGGGAAAAAGAAGGGGGGGAAAACAAAAAAACAAATTATCCTTCAAATCTAACCAAACTGAACAGAAAATTGAAACTGGGCTCAAGGTGAAAAATAAATAAATAAATAAAAATCACATTTTGCTCACCAAGGTCTACTGCACTCAGAATGTTTTGCCATTTTTTGTGGGTACACACAGATGTGTGCATAATTCTAAGTTGCTGTTGACAAGCACTTGAAAGTGAATTTCATTTTAAAAAGAGGAGATGTTTCGACATTGACAGAGAACACTGAAGCAAACAGCACATTACAGCACAATGCCAAAGCTCTTCACTAGTCCTGACAGCACATGGCCATCCCATGACAATGTACAAACAAGGAGGGAGTGAATGAGCATTTCATTGGCAGGCTACATTCACGGAGGGTCAGAATTCATGGAAGAAGGAATCACAAGAGCAAAGCAATTGAGCAAGTAGGTGCAGCATGAATACAGCGTGAGCAGCAGACTGATCGATGAGCAGACGACTGTGACTGTGTGCGGTAAAGGGGATGGAGAGTTAACTAGAAGGCTGAGTAAATGGCTGAACAAAAGAGAAAGGAGGGGGTGTATGTGGTCATAAAGAAGAAGCAGAGAAACTAGAGAGGTTGGAAGCTTTGCCTGCTCTGTGCAAGACTAATTGAAGAGGAGGAAGACCAGGAGTGGTCTTTTCTCTCTCTCATGGTCTCTCCTTTTCAGTCTTTTCCCTTTTTATTTCCCTTGATCTGCAAAAATAAGTCAGATTTTCTGCCCTTGAGACTCCTCTTGTGGTGTTTCAATGGGAAAAACACAGGTATTTGTTTTCTTCCCTCTTTGCTCTGTCCTCTCCATGGCCTTCAAAATTATGGATCCCCACCAAAATTTGGTGGGAAAGCGCAAACTCATCTGCCCTAACCTTAGCAACAATGAATCGGGTCGCCCGTCAACCACGACTGGTTTCATGTTAAACTGTAAAATAAATGATACCTGGGCAATTTACTGAATCATATGCAATAATTTTTCTTGAACTGATGATTGGGTTAGCATCTATACTCATGGAAACACACTGTCCTTTCATTTGAGCTCTAGTACCCCTTTATCATCAATACATTCCACCATCTTCCAAATGCGGGTTTGAATACTGTTCACTACTAAGTATTCAACAGTCAACTGTTATTGGCATTATTACAAAGTGGAAGTGATTGGGAATGACAGCAACTCAGCCATGGAGTAACAGGCCACGTAAAATCAGAGTGGGTCAGCGGATGCTGAGGTGCATATTGCACAGAGGTCACCAACTTTCTGTAGAGTAATTTGCTACAGACCTCCAAAGTTCATGCTGCCAACATTGTGGGAACACTTTGAGGATTGTCCCTTCCTGTTCCAACATGACTGCGCACCAGTGCACAAAGCAAGGTCCATAAAGACATGGATGAGCAAGTTTGGGTGTGGGAGAACCTGACTGGTCTGCACAGAGTCCTGACCTCAACCCAAAACACCTTTGGTTAGAGTGGAGACTGTGAGCCAGACCTTCTCATCCAACATCAGTGTCTGACCTCACAAATGTGCTTCTTGAAGAATAGTCAGAAATTCCCATGAACACTCCTGAACCCTGTCGAAACCCTTGCAGGAAGAGTTGAAGCTTTTAGAGCTGCAAAGGGTGGGCCAACATCAAATTAAAGCCTATGGAATAAGAACGGGATGTCATTCAAGTTCATATGCATGTGAAGGCAGATGAGTAAATACTTTGGGCAATATCATGTATATCAAAAAGAAGATACCGTCTGTGTGCGTCACAGAGACACTCAAGGAACTGTAAAGGCCACTCCAGTTATTTTCAGCCAACTATACAAGGATTACATAGAAACTAAGTGAAGAATGAGAGAACCACAATTGCACTGTAAATAATCACAAGTTAAAGTCCATTGTGCACCACATGCAAGCCATTTACTTTGTGCATGAACTAACCCTGAAACTGCAAAGCGTTCAATTATTTGTCCCATCTTTTTTGAGATATCACTACCATCAAATTCAAAGAAAGCAAAGATTTTGTTGAAATACAAAAACTTCTCAGTGTAAAGATCATATAAGTTTTGTATGTTATATTGTGAATAAAATATGAAACTTGCAAACCTTTGCATTTTGTTTTTAATCAATATTTTACAAAGGATAACAATGTTTTTGGAATTGGGATTTTAAATCTGCTCTTTTTAAAGCTGAAATTAGCCAGTGTTTTTATTTCCCCATAAAAGGAAATTTGTAATATTCAAAAAATAAGGCCACATTTATTGTGTTTAAAATATAAAAGGAACTGATATAACCTGTTTGAGGCGACATTTATATTAATTGTAGGTGTATTTCCTTACACTGGGTACCATATCTGCCACTCCCCCTTTCGACTATGTTTTTAATTGTTGGGGTTTTTTTTTTTCTGAGATTCACCCCCCTTCGAAAAACTTCCTTTTTCAATTATTTCAAGTTCTTTCCAGGTGAAGTTGTCAATGAGCCCCTCACTCCTCCTTAATCTCAGGTCACAGGAGAAGTGGATTATCTTAGCTTTATCGCCCCAGTGCTCTAGCATTAACTCCACTCTCCTCTCACCGTGGTCCGTCCCTGCTGCGTCATGTTACCTCACAGCATGGAGCGCCACAAAGTTAATCCCCACCACAACAGATCACAGTTACAGGTAATCTGCCACCGCCGTGACTCTTAATCCCATCACGTGAACACAGAAAACACTTATCCATGTGCGAGCACACACTGACATAGATGAAGCATGCAGGCACAGGTGTTGCGCACAGGATTTGACCAGTCGCACATTTAGCCATGTAAATATAATAGTCGAAAGCATTCGAGCCTGCTTGTATGCACACTGGAACTGGACCACTTATTTCAAGACAATGAAGCTAACAGTGAGAGTGTAAGGAAAGAAAGTCACCTGGCCTTTCAGTTCCCTCTCCCTCCATAACCCTGTGATTAAGAGATTGGCCTTGCAGGACAAGGGGAGGAACGAAAACGACAGAACAGAAAAATGAGAGGTCTCACTCACGCTTTCTCTCTCTTGCACAAACACATAGAAAGAGGCGGTGCGTGAGAGCTCTACGAGTCAAAGATCAGGTTTCCCCGGCCTCTGTTCTCTTCACGGCTGGTTAGAGGTTAGGACCAGGGTCTCAACTTACTAACCCCTGTAGTGATCAGAACATGGGACCAGCCCACACTCAGTCAGGTCTTAGCATTTCATTAATTGAATGTAAAAAAAGAAAAAAGAAACCTTCCTCACTTTGTGAAGGACAAATAAAAGAAAAAGACCAGAAAAAATAGCTAGCAGAAGGCACAAATGTGACATTACCAAACACAGAAAAATATAGAAATGAGAAATTAATGGCCATATTAAAGCAAAGGTAGAAAAATAGATTTTTAGACATCATTAAAATAGGAGCATAAAGCTACGTGTACCTCCTTCCAAGTGGATCTGCTTGGTTCACTTTCAATTACGAGTGTTCAAGGTGCAATCTACGCTCCATAGGAATAGCATGTGATTCATAATGTGTGGGACACAATACCTTAGGCTCATTGAAAATGGGTTGAAAAGAGGTAGAACCCTTAAAAACAGCGAGAGGGAGAGAGGGGACAAAGATCACTCATCTCCTGAGAGAATAGTTCAAGGCCACCATGCATTAGCTTTTAGCAGGATGGATTAAGTCAAGTTTGAGAGTGCACATCCTAAAGCTCCCCCATGCCCCCTTCACACCCCTCCCATATATTCCCCCTTTCAGAATAATAGCATTAAAAATGGCAACATAATACCATCTCATTGCATCATATTCCAAAATGGGAAAAAAAGACCGCAAACAAAAGAGTTGGGGCTATGGGTCTTTTGCTCTCGCCTCTCCATGTACTCTCTCACTCGTTCCCTCGCTTGCCGGCCTCTGCGGCCTGACAGCCTACCCTCTCTCCAACTCGCCTAGCTGGCAAAAAGCTGCTTTGTTGCCATAGTATCAACTCCCACTTTTGATACTGTCATTTCAAGTAGGATATGGTAGCCTTGATACAATATGTTCCCCATTTCCATTAAAATAGTTGTCGAAGAGGATGCTGTAGACTTTGGATTACACTTGACTGTGCCTGACAAGCCTCCCCTCCTCTCCCCCAATCCACACACACACATACACACACACACACACACACACCATCTCTCCCCATTTTATTAATGACCAAAGGCCCCCGCCCTCGCCCCGGTGCCCAAATGGAAAAGAGAAAGAAAGAGAGAGGGAGAAGCTATGGGAGAAGAGAAGAGGAGGGGTAGAAGACTGAGTGAGAGTGAGAGACACAGCTATAAGAGCCCTTTTATGTACTCCTATCCATAAACAAAGTGAGATCCCAAAGTTCGCTCCCTGAATGTGCTCTCTGGATGAGATGGGAACCAACTAAAAATGAGAAATTGATAATATCCATCAGCCATTCCTCCCACCACACACATACACCCATCCCAGCACCCCAGCTCCAACTCTCTGTTTGCTGAGGGTCCAAACAAATACACTATGCTTTTTTTGTGTGTGTGTGTGTGTGTGTGTGTGGGGGGGGGGTTAACCAGCCACAACTAAAAAAAAAAAAAAAAAAAAAAAAAGGAAATAAAAGAAAAATACCAAAGACAGCACAGTTTGTCAGGCATAAAATAGTATTTTGCACAAACAAGGTGATTCCCAAAGAGCTATTAGCTGTAAACCTCACAGCATGTTGTGCAGTGTATCCTTAAAGCATTTGAGGAAATTGGACAAGCTGAGGACAAAAGAAGAAGTAAAAAAAAAAAACTTTACAGCAGATGAAGAGTATCTAAAAAAATCATGTCCTTAAGAAATAGGAAAAAATACAGCAAAAAATCAGAGAAAGGGCCTGACAGATGCATCTGGCCCTTCAGTTGATCAATCTGCTGTTCACTGAAGCCTCATCAGACACGGTCTCAGTTGAAGGGTGGCGGTCACGAAGCCATTCTTAAGGAAGGGGAACAGGAAGAAAAGGCAGAGGTGTGCCACAGTACACAAGAACAGGACTGAACATTAGTGGCAAAGGCTCTGATGGAGTCATTCATCAGCATGTACAAAAAAGGTCAGGAGAGAGGTTGGGGATGCGTTTCAGCCAGTATTGTTGGAGATCTTGTCAAAATTGATGGAATTATGGACACAGAAAAGTATCATCAGATTTTGATCCACCATGCAAAACCATCTGGAAGGCATCTGATTAGCAGTGGTTTCCTTTTTCAGCACGACAATGATCACAAGCACAGTGCCAATGCAGTAAAAGCGTTCCCGGATAGAAAAACATTCAGTGGGACACTAGCAGTCATAATTGGCCTCCCCAGAGACCCTCAATATTATTGAAGAAGCGTGGGATCATCTTGTCAGAGAACAGAACAAAAGGCAGAGCTTTGAATGTCCTTCAGGAAGCCTGGAGAACTTTTCCTGAAGACTTCTTAAAGCATGGATGGATGGATAATGGATGGATGATGGATGGATGGATAATGTTATGATTATTACGACCTCGCTGGTTTCCTCACTGTCAGTTTTCCTCTTCTTACAAAGGGTTTGTGCAAATATTACCACAAATTTTCTCAGATTTGCATCAAATTAAAAGAAAAAAGAAGCAAAAACTAAAGAAGACATCCATAAAAATCAGCACTGCTGGAAGGCTTTTGAAAGAAAGCAGTGACAGAAATGGGATGCAGTTGTTGTAATCCTGCTTCTGGTGCTCATTGCAAATGTGCAAAGCCTTTATGTAGACAATGAAGACTTACCTGCTAATCCAAAAGGCAGTTTAGATCCATATTATAAACTTTTTGTGCAGTTTGCTTGCACAGCACTCGCAGTAAAAGTTTTTCAATAAAAGAACTGAGTCAGAATAAAAAAAAACAAGGCTTATATCTGTTTGTTTACCTGTAAGCCCAAGAATGCTAGAAAGGCAAACTCCGAACATCAGTGAATTCAAGCTTTTCCCTCACGGCAGGCTTTAATTTCTAGTTTACATGCAGCTCATACAATACAAATTGAAAGACGCATGAAAGGTAGAAAAATAGAAAAGTGAGAAACAAAAAAAAAAAATTGCTTGTATATTTTCCAGGTGATATTCAGTTTTCAGTTTAAAAAAAAGGGGGCTCTCCATTTTCTGTTACAGGATAAACAAAAACATCTATGTTCTGCATTCAGTAATGGTCCATTTATCCTGGCAGAACACTTTTTTTTTTCATTCATTCTCAACATTCATGCTGTGGTGAAGTTGAAGACCATATCCGTACAGCTGCTACGTGCTACTAAATGATTAGGTTGATGGTCGATTGGTCCGTAGAAAATTAGATGGGAAATTATAATGGGTGCTTTTGATACAAAATCTAATAACTGAAGAATATGAAAGGAGATTCATTCATAATAGAAACAGCAGCCTGAGCAGCAGCAGATGGATGTGCAGCTTAAAATATTAATGATCTCAAAAAGCAGATAAACTTCTCAGAGGTGAAGCAGTTGTACTTCTGTCTTTACAGCAGGTGGCAGGATACCTCCAGCCGAAAGTCTATTGGCATTAATAACTGAGAGAATCAAATGACCTATACAGCTTTGGATTAACAAAGAAAATATCATGATATTTCATAAAGCCCTCATACCAGTGCGGCAAAGACTAGACTTATATCATGCGTCGTGATTGCTTTATCGAGTGCTCTGGCAGACAACCAAGCAGCAGTCAATATTATGGAAATTAAATTAGTTGTATAGTGAGGAAGCCGTGCACCTATAAAGGCATTAGGCTCAGCGCAAAAAAGACAGGAAAAAAAGGTCATTAAAAAGTCATCACAACAAAGTATATTAGATTATTTTGCACAAGGACGCTCTACACATCAATATTATAAATATTATTTATACTCTTGTTTTGTGTGTGTGTGTGTGTGTGTGTGTGTGTGTGTGTTAGTGTGTGTGTGTGTGTGTGTGAAATTTCTGAACATAACAAAAACATATTGTCTAAAGCTTCAGAAGCTGCATGTGGGCCACGTCCTGACATTAGTGGGACAGTTTAATGCGTCAGACGTCTCCGTGGACATGCACCCGGTCATGAGGTCAGTCGGATCGAACATGTTATGAGCTCCAGTCTGATCGTTATATATTGACTCTCTAAGTTTTTATTTTATTATTTTCCCCCCTACTACAGATAACATTGCACCCAGTAAAAAGGCAGCAG
>VUQJ01011033.1:39798-58372 GCA_015108635.1 Andinoacara biseriatus
AATCCACTTCTTATAGTGATCTAGGTAATTTCAAATGTGCTCATTAGGATTAGGCTCTATTTAACTTAATCCGGTAGAAAACGTCTGTCACAACAAAGCTCACACGAACACCAAACAGTTACTGAGATGTACTAGCAGATGTACTATGACGAGAGTAATTAAAAGTTGTTTCATATTGACAGGTGTACAGGAAAAGTTGACAATGGCACTGCTGATATTGCAAAAAGAAGAAATTACCTCCCCAGACTCATTTCAAGGATTTTTTTGTGATCACAAGCAGTAGATAATAATTCTTCAACAATTGTATGGATTTTGTTTTCTGCATGTGTGGACTCCTGCAGGCTATAGCTGACTGATTGAATTACCCCACTGTCTGTTGGGAATTAAGGGGTTGCAATGACAGCTAATTTTGTTCAAAGATGTGGTTTTGTGCTGCCATATAATATGGGTGGTGCCAGAATGGGGTGCGGGGGTGGGGGCGGGGGCAAGCAGGGGGAAGGAGAAAGGAAATAAGGATGAAGTCATCTCTCTGGAGTGACTTAATTTGATTGAACCCCTTCCTCTACATGCACACATGTAAATCCAACACAGCTGGTATAAATCTACACTCAGGTTTGCAATTGGCAGAGGGTGCGACCACGCCGCAAACCTCTCTGTAAAAATTCCAGTGGGCCTAATTGTGCCATGTTTTTTAGGGCTTGTAAACTAATGGATGCACTCAGGGATTATTTTAATATAGCTGCAGAGCCAAACAGATTGTCCTGCACACATTGCGCACAAAACAAGCAGTTTTCCAAGCGGAATATCTACACACAAACTGATGTTAAAACAAGATCTTTTGCTTAGTGGATCATATATTTATGACATAGCCCCAGCCACTGTTATTTCCTTCAACAGATGCTTTAAAAACCACAAAAGACACACACACACAAGATCAGTTTGATATCAGTTGACTTGTGTTACATATGCAACCAGAATAAAAAAATTCCCAATCCCCGCCTTTTCTATTAATCAGGCCACATACAATGAAAGATACAAATATTAATCACACGTGTGCTTAAAAAAAGATCTAAAAATAAATTAATGTAGCAACAGAATCACAGCTCAGAGGAAGAGAAGAGGTGAGAGAGAGGGAGGTAAAATTTCCATTCATAAACAGCCAGTAATGGCACTGTTGTCTGTTTAGAAGAGCCTACAGCAGAAGAAAGCCACAAAACAATCCACTTTTAAACATGTATATTTTTGCATTTTGAAAGGGTCGGTCCACTGAGTTCAAACTTTTGGTCCTTCATTCTGAGAAATATTATTTCATTTTAAATTCAGGGTCACAACTGTGTGTGTTGCATGAGTCATACAGATCAGGTGACATCATGTAAATCACTCTGAAAGTGCTCACAAATGCACTGTTCATTCCTTGGTGTGCCGTCCACAAGGAGTAAACTCTGACACCAAAATGCATGAATCGTCTTCCCTAGAGGGACGTTTAAATTCTTTGTATTTATTATTTCCATTTAACCTTTCCTTTTCACTTTGCTATTGATACTGGCACTACAGGAAAATCTTTTTGTAATACTATTCATTTTTCTATGTAGAGGTTATAGACTACAGTAGTTTTCTTTGTCTTTGCAGTCTGCACACTTCTCTCTGATGTCAATGCATGGAAAATGCTTTAATATTGTGGGGCCAGACATGCAAATGTACACCAGACAGAAAGGCTTCACCTAACTAAAAGGTTAATGGTCAACACCAGCCAGGGGTGCAGCTATATTCTTTGTGAGGTTTATGCGGACACGCTTTTAAGCGCCCCCTCCCCTAAAACCCACGTGCACGTCATTAAAACTCTCTCTCTCTCTCTCTGTTATTGTAAAGCCTGCAAACCAACATTTAGATTTTAACAAAACTGCTACAGTTACAGTTATGTGTCAGACATGTCAGAGACTATTTTAATAAAGAGATGAAACCTAATTTGATTAACATATTTTTTTTGACTAAAAGACTAAATACAAATAAAACATTGCATCTTCAATATATCATAGAGTCTGTGGCAGATCATTTTTCATACATTTTCCTTTTCTATTATTCCTTTATATTACCCTCTCTGGCAAGAGATTGTGAATGATATAAATAATATCAGAGCTTGTCTTCTCATTTGTTGCACCATAAATGGGAAAAACTAAAAAGGCTGTTGATTGCAGACAAAGGATGACTGGTCAGCAATTGTCAGTGAAATACATCACATGGAAAAATTGACTTTTTCATTAAGAGTGTCCTCTCATCAATACTCAAAACAGTAGACAAAACAGATTAAATATACCATGTGACCCCATGTAACCTGAAAACTCTGTTATGCACTACTCTGGGACCTATACCCATCCATGTATCTGACCAAACAATGCTTCTTTGTCTTTGTGTGACCATTTATAGAACTTACTGAGAACCAAATTTAGCCCCCAGGGGCAGGCCTTATTTTTGGATTGCCCCATTTTACCAGTTAATCACTACAAAGTAAGGTTGATAATCAACTGGGACATTTCACGCTGAGTTTTCTCTGGAGCTCTTTCAATCAGTGTGTCTGCTCACAACCATAAACACATCCAGAGTGAGAGGGGAAGGTTGCGGTAAAACAAAGACTTAAAGTGAAAGATGGTAATAAATGTAGAAAGATTTATGAGTGCTCCGCTCATAAAACTGATTGTCTATGTCACTGGGAGGGATGCCTGTTAGCGCGTGCAACATATGACATGCATACACTCAGCGTTAAATTACAGCACTGTGCAAAAGCATTGATCCACCTTCATTTCTTTATATTTTCCCTTGAAAGTGAGAAATAGGTGCAGCAGGTGGACATTCAGTATATAAGGCAAAAACAGAGTTTGTACCATTGTAATGAGCCGGGAAGTCGTATTTGGTATGAACACGTTTATTCTCCAACACCTCCTGAACTCTCTTATGCAGCTTTCTTGTAATTTCTTTAAATAGTTTTCATGAATAGTTCTCTAGACTTTGTGAAGGACATTTAAAACTCTTCCTTGGATGTTGGCTGCCTTTTGTCCTGTTTGCTGTCAAGATGATCCCACACTTCTTTGATAATATTGAGGTCCGGGCTCTGGGGAGGCCAATCCATGCTCCATTGTGTGTTTTTCTACCCAGGTATGCTTCTACTAAATTGGCAGTGTTTTGGGATCATTATAATGCTTTCTAGATTGTATTGCATGGTGGATCACTCTGACAGGCCTTTTCTGCGTTCATAATTACATCAGTTTTGAGACGATCCTTGACACCACTCAGGCCATTTCTGAAGAAGTTTTGGTGAGATACAGTTCATCTGCTGTGGATAGTTTTTTAGGACTGCCAGTTCTTTTGTCCTCCACTTGTCCAGTTTCTTCTTTTTTTTTTTAAGGACACACTGCACACCATGCCAGGCCAGGCCAGGTTTTCAGCTAATAGCTCTTTGGAAATCACCTTGTTGGTGCATAAATACTATTTCATGCCTGTCAAACTGTGTTATCTTTGGTATTTTTCAGATTCTGGAGCCTATCCCAGCTTTCATAGGGCAGGAGGCAGGGTACACCCTGTACAGGTTGCCAGCCTGTCGCAGGGCTAAAACAGCAAGACAGACAACCATTCACTGGAGGAAACTGGACCTGGAGAAAACCCATGCAAACACATGGAGAACACACAAACTCCACAGAGCCAGGCTCCAGCCAAGGTGGATTCAAACCCATCTGAATCCTTCTGTGAGGTAACAGTGCTAAACACCACACCAACATGCTGCCCCCCCCTCCCCAGCACCAAAAACAAAACAAAACAAAAAAAACATTTGTCTGAAAATGGCCAATGTCCAAAAAAAAATAATTTTGAAAGACCTTCAGAAACCCCAAAGAACTATTACTCAATATTACATAAAAGTCTTTATTCGTATATGTCTACAACATTGTAATGGTGAAATTTCTCTTGGCCTGAAGTGTTTTATGGCGCAATTATTCATTTATTTCATAAACCTGTTCCGGTTCCTCACTGGGTTTTTTTTTTCTTTTGTTTTGTGTGGGGGCGTGTGTTCATGTTTCTTTCTTCTTTTTATGTTTTGTACAAATGTTCTAAAACTTAATTAAATCTTTAATTACAAAAAAAAATTACATAAAAAAATTCAAGAAACTCTGGCTGCTTGGAATCAAAACATAAAGAAATGAGGGGTGGTTCAAGATTTTTGCACAGCATTGTACATCCTCTGCTTTACATCAGCTGTTTTGATAAATACATAGCCTGCATACACCATATGAGGATTCATAATTGTGTATGAGCTGGCTCAGCTCTGACCTCCTCAGTAATCTTTGTTTTCACCCAGAGTACCATCGGACCTATTGATAATCTGTCTCCCCCCACCCCCACCCCACCCCACCCCACACACACACACACATATATATTCACTGTAACAGTAAGAGGAGAAGGAGACACCAAGGAGAAAGAGGCAGAGCTGTGGTCAGATGAGTAAGCAGAGTTCTGCTCCTGACTTCCAGGGAACACAATCTATCCCAAAATTCACTGTTGAGGGTCACTTAGTCCTGGTGTTGTCATGGTAATGAGAATTTAATAGTCCGGACTTTCTTGTCTGTGTGTTTCAGCGCAGGTATGTGTGTGTGTGTGTGTGTGTGTGTGTTCCCGTACACATGTGAATGTTGGATGAGCTAGTCAGCTGGGTCATGGACAGCAACAACTCCTCTGCCCTTCCACATCAGAGACTTTCCTGGGCAAATTTGTAGCGCTCACTTTTGGTCTTTTGGTTCTTATATAAACCCAAATCAAAAATACAGTTAGTGCATTTGTTCAAAAGCACCCTGACGTATCATCCAGGTGGGGTTCAGTGCAGATCTGTGTGATAAAATTTATATTACTGATAGCATTTTAGTTACTACTGTAGAAATGAAATATATACATATATATATATTCATCATCAACATTTTTGTTGTTTAATAGATAATTTGTGGAATGCCTTTCACAAATTCTGAGACCCCAGGGTGATGTGTTTGACCAAAATCTATAAAATCTAAGTTTTGACTACAGTGAACAAACTGAGGAAAGTTAAATAATTTGTGCTAAGTGATTGATCAGTTAATCAACTAATCATTTCAACTTTGCATAACTCTCCCCAATTTGCTTTGGTGTGACATGATTTTATTACATGTAAAATCAATGCTTAAAATATGTTCACAAGTTATTACACAGTACATGTGCCTCCAGATTCTAGTGCATTAGAGATGCTGTGTGATCCATATCATAACTGATAAATACATGTACATGCACTTTATTTTCTGTTAGAGGTCCTTTTCAGATGTCTCCTCCCTGCACCTAGAAAGAAGGTGAAACATCTGCTCTGCTTTTAAAATATTTTTGTGATACATGCAGAATATGAATCATCCTTTTCTCATAAAATAGCAAACAAATTTTGTGTCTTTCAGATGGAGTCTTCATTACAATTGAAAAGAAACAGTTCCGAGAAAACAATTAAGATAATTTGAGACTTGAACGTCACCTAATCAAACTGAGGGAGCTGTTACTTCTGTTAGTCCTGTGTCAACAAACTGGTGATGGAACCTGAATGCACTGTGAGAAAACACTCTACTGGCTCTTGGGGCTCGGTCTCCAGCAATTTCACAGATTAAGAACTTTGATTCACACTGGCATGTTATTCATATTGCATTATTTTTATTCATTTTTTTTATTTACTTGAATACATAGAAAATCTCTAGAGCTGTCTTCTTTATAGTTCTTCTAACAGAGTGCATGTAAAGTAGCATGTTCACGAAGCATGGGCGATTCAGAGTGTGTTCATGGTCTGTGCTGCCCACAGGTGCAAATCACAGACTCGCCACAAAGTTTCTTTCCCCTCAAAAGTCAGATCAGCGTGATGATCGATAAGCTCAGGTTTCATTTCCTGAGTGCTTTTGTACATGTACATGTCTACCTACACACACACACACGCACACACACACACACACACACACACACACAAAATGTGGGGCCCTGCTGCTGGGTCTGGTATGAACTGTCTCCCTGATGAAGATGGAGGGTACGGCTAAATAATACTTGCAAGAATGCACACAGGAACCCCTCCACCCCTTTACCTCCAGGGCTCCATGGGGAACAGGCTGAGCTTATACTTTACCCAGGAGAGGCCTCAGCCTGCTGGGCTCCTAAAAGCTGCACCTGGCCCCTGCAGCCTGGTGCTCTCAAAAGAAAAAATGAAAAAACTCACCAAAACCAGCTGCCTATTTATAACTGTTATCTTTGGTGACTTTAGTGGTTATTCTTTGTGATTTTGGGATGTTTTGCCCTCACTGATATAGTCTTGTGTATGTGTGTGTGCCATGAGATATCATTTTCAGCCTGGGGGGGAGCTCAGACTGAACCTGTAACCAAACCTATGCAGCAAGCTTTTCTTTTCTTTTTCTTTTTTAAAGAAAGAAAGATTATATAGAAATACCCCCCACCCCCACGCCCACCACCACCAATCCCCCCGACCCCACTTTCTTTTGATGCTCTGGCTTTGGAAAAGCACAATAAAGCATAATGAAAGCATGAATGCTCTTGACAGCACTTGCCTCCCTGCTAATGTAGACATCATTTTATTCAGATTCATATACTGTCATGTCAGCTTGTGAGTAATTATGGCGTTCATGGTCATAATGACTTTTTACTCTCAATACACAAGCAACATTTTGCACAGAAGGTAATCTAATGACTTTATTACTTAAATGCTCACTAATGCACTGGGAGACATAAGCATTCAATAGCAACATCTTGTGGTTTACTGATAAAGCAAATTATAGGGCAATAAAGCTCAAATAGTTTTGTTACTGATTTTTGGAGCAGATGCTCTAGAATCTCTGCAAAAGATCAGACATCAAGAAATCAACTGAAGAGGTCTGAATCATTAGTGGTTAGCATTTATGTGGCACACAGTGGATTAGTAAATTATTACAATTATTTAGAAGGAGACTCCATAAATGTTTTTTTGATTAAAGAGCAGTGTGACAGGATAAAATATTAAAAAACTTAATCTCTCCTGAGAAGGCAGCCTGCATTTCTTATCTTATTTCATTTTTTCTTAGGCATAAAAACTTTTTTTGCCTTCTTTTTTTCTTTTTCTTGCAGGATTCACTGCTGTATGGAAACCGACACGATGAGGGTGTAGACAGACAATCTGGTTCGGGATCAGCCCTTGTAATTGGACCAAGAGGGACAGAGATTCTTTCATCTGTCCTGACTGTCACCAATCAAAGAAGCGTCATCTCACCCCTAGGTGGATTGTCTGAGACCACAGAAGCATTGGTTAAGGTTCGCTCGCACATCTGTACGTGCGAGCTTATATTGTGTGTTTTACATTGGAGGGGCCGTGTCTGCACCGCCCCATCTGTGTGTTTGCGCGTGGGCAGCGTCAAGCTCATTCTGCCCCCGGACTGGTCCTCTCTCAAGCAAACGCACAATACTCAAAGCTTCGCACACGGCATGCACACACACATACAAACAGTGGCACACAAACCAGGCAGACCTGGAAAACCGGGACGGTTCAATTAGCGCTCAACCAACGGATCCCTGACGTGGACATTTTTCATTTTTCATCCCAGCCTCCTTGGATTTTTCTCATGTGTGTTTTTCTTTTGCGCATTGAGCGTGGACGCCGCTGAGGTGTGTTTGAGCAACTGAGACATTTCGCAGATTATAGAATAAACGCTCGTTGAATGGGAAACACCAACACAGAGGCTCTGCTACCTTTCCCTCATCTTGACAACGGGCTCACCCTTCCATTGGTGATATTTGCTCACCCGAGACCGGAGCCGGTGTCTGCGCTCTGCCGGGCCGGGCGCGCGTCGTCAGGGAGGAGTAGGTAGGATGGAGGCGTTTTTTGCAGAGGTAAGCCATTGAGAATAAGTGTCACGGTTATAGGACTAAACATTAATGACAGATTAAGCCTTCGCGGCGTAATGATGACTGGATTTACACCGATGCATGTCTATACTGCGGGATGCGTTTTCATTTTGATTCACATCAATTATGGCAGGTGCTGCTTTGCTTCGGTCGAGCAGAAGAACCGTGCCCCCCCAAATCCAGAAGAGGCCTGGTCCCGCCTTCATGTATCGGGGAAAAAAACAAAAAAAACAACAAACACCCCGTTAGTTTCAATATCACTGCAGAGCATCAGGGTCTGCTGGCTTGGTGAATTAATTCAAAGCAGAGCCGCAGAAAAATTGGCCAAACGGGTGCTGACAGGGGCTTTTGCATCCATAAGGCTGACTCCCGGATTAAAGCCAATCTGTTAAGGGAGGGTAAACCGTGTTGGCCTTCGGCAACAGCCCTCCCTCTGCGTGCTGCCATGAAGACCCTCTCTGTTTTTTTTATTATTGCGCTGTGAATGGGATGGATATCGGATCCATGGCTGGGTTTGGGCCGGTAGAGGAAGGTAAAGGAGGAGGGGTGACTAATCGTAGAAGGGAGGGAGGAGGAGCAGGGTGAAGGATATTTCTGTGTGTGATGGAATATGTGCGACAGGAAGGAGATAAATTAACTGCCTTCGTAATTGAATATTAGGTAAATCAATGGTTATTAATTTATCTCCCGCTGGAGAAACCTCATCATAGACATGTTAGTCTTTCATCTGCAGCACAAATATGACAAAATCCATCTTATTTTTTCAAATCTGATCAAGAGTTGAGCATTTTAGACACTGCCCTCCACTGCTGCTTTATTTTTATTTTTTTTACCCTAATAGGCCCTTTCTTGTACATGTTCACATGCTAACCAGGAGCCTCCCACCACTCCTTTTCTTCATTTGTATCTTGTTCCACAGACCCCATTCAGTGGCTCAGGCACCCAAACAGTCTTGTCCACTGATTCCAATGCCAGTATCCATCCTCTCCAAGCTACTTATCCTCCCCCATCTTAAGTTAATCTGATATGGGTTTAAATGCCTCTCACAGTGGCAATGATGTCATGCAATTTATTAGTGTGTGTGTATGTATTAGTGGTTGTGTGGGTATATGTGTGGGTACTAGAGCTATGGGAATCACTGCTGACCATACTTCTTTTGTAAATGCATGACATAACCACGATAAGCCTTCAGATCATCACTCAACTACATCAAAATGCAACAACCAACTCTTATGCTTCGTTTCCCAGTCTGTCTGTATTATATTGATCATAGCATTGATTCACAGACCACCATAAATCAGCCTGCAGCCCCACACTGCACAGACTATGAAAGGCTACATGAGATCTGAAAATGGAGTGACTTATTGAGTTATGCTGTTCAGACCCTGCAGACGTGCATAAGGTGCTACCCAGAAACATGACTTCATGCAGTGGGGTGCTGAGTAATCAGTCTTTCTGGGAGGTGTCTGTCCAACATTCACTTAGTTTCTTTGCTAGTCTGCTTTCATTGCTCCAGCTCTCAGTCTTGCACTCCTGCATTCCTCCATTTGTGTTTCTACCCCCAAAACCAAAAAAAAGAGCGAACAGCTGACCTCTGTCTCTGTCTATTTCTCTCAACCCAGGCAGAAAATGTGATGGCCAGCCAGCCAAGCATGAAATATCAGGTGGTATTAGACTACTGTATACTCCCCACATAATCATACTGGCCTGGTTAGTAGTAAATTATGGTAGTTGTAGTGACACTATGCACTCTAAATATGAAAACAACCCAATCATTTTTTTGTTATGGTTGCTGAAAAACCAAAAAGTTCCTACTGACAACATTAGGTTACTTATATGGACCCCACATATAAGTAACCTATGTCCTTGTGAGATTAATTGCTAACATTGTGTAAATACTGCATAGATATAAATCAGTAAATGTAGCAGGTGCATCATCCACACCTGTATGTAAATCTGAATGAAAATGTTTTACAAAAGTAGGCTTTTATTCATTTACAGAAGCTGGAAGTTTTGGAGCTTTAACCTTTAAAGTGATTTTTTTTAAAAAATCAGATTGGACTGACATACAGTTTTTATGGCCCAGTTACCACTGAAATTAATTTAAATAATCCTTCAAAATAATTTCCCCTGGAGTCAATTAATGATGGCTGTTGAGTACTTTGCTGTTCTCTCAGCTCCTGGAATATCTAAATTTGATTGTGTGTATGTGTGAGACAGGTGACATGTTCTCGGGGGTGATATTTTGTGTTTGTGTCAGTGCCTGTGTGATAGGCTTTAACAGGTGCAAAGCTGCAAGCATACAATAACTGTTAGACAGGTGTGAAAAGGCACAGTTTTGGTATCATGTCTGCTTGTTTATATCCAGTTTCAAAACCAGTCAAGATTCCTTTCCTCTGTGTCTGTCCTCCTCGTTGTCACTCTTCCTAATCTGTGTAGTCAAATAAGCAGTAAATCTTCATTTACTACCCTTCAATTTGTTGAGTGGTTGGTGTATCCCACACTGAAGATAGTTAAAGAGCAATAAAAGCTTTTTCACAGTATGCGGGTGATTGTAAGAATTTAATCTTCTGCATACATTCTCCATAGCAATTTGCACATAAGCAGTGAAACATTCATGAAGACATTTTCATGCAGCTTGATCAGCACAAGGTACCTTCTGATTGCAGTGAAAAAAAGTCAGTCTTTTCTTTCGCGCAATTGGTTCTCATGTAAAAGCCTTTGGGGTAAATTTAGCAGCGCCCATGCCCATCCATTGTGGTTCAAATTATGCAGAATTTGGGATGAAGTGCATACTGCAAGAAGCTGGTTCAGTGGAGGTAAGGGAACAGTCACTGGAGATGTGTGACCTATATTCAGCAGCTCCAAACACATTTGTTCTGCTTTGGAGCTGCATCGGGTTTGCTTCTCTTTCTTTCCTCTTTTCCTTTCCCTCTGATGCTCTCTCTCTCTTTCTCTCTCTCTCCCTGCGGCCACTCTTGGTGCTTCTCCATCTCGCTCAACCAACCACTTTAAGAGCTGCTCTGTCAGCCTCCCTCCCCCTTCTGGCAGCTCTGTCTTTCTCTATTCTCTCCTCTCTGTTTCCACTTTTTCTTTTATTCTCTTAACGGCTTGTTTTTCCTGCATGTGTAGGTGTGAGTGACTATATCATCATAAAATGTCACGATTGGCTTAGGAACAAGAAATGCAATATATTTTATTAATTATCTGGTTTGTTCAATGTCAGAAAAAAAAAATTGCATGCCACAGTTCAAGCTCACACATGCTAGGTTTATAATTAAATAAAAAACAAAAATTGGAATAATTTCTACAACCATTAATCATGACTCGAAACAGCCATGGAGAAGGCCAAAAGCCAGTGTACTCCTAGTGCCAGTCCCAAGCCTGGATAGATGGTGAGGGTTATGTCAGGAAGGCCATTTGGTGTAAAATCTTTTCCAAATCAAACATGCGGATCATTAAGAATGAGCTCTCTTATGGTGCTGTTGAGTGAAGACAAAGGAAGAGGAGATGGGGAAGGCGTGTTCAGAGGCAGTGGGAGAAAAGAAAAGGTAGCACAGTGGAGGTGAGAGTCAGGACTTTAAATGTAAGGACTGTGACTGGTGATGGATGTAGTGAAGGAGGACATGCACATTGTGACAGAAGCCGATGCAAATGAGAGCAAAAGATGGAGGCAGATGATTCGATGTGGCAACCCCTAAAGCGAGCAACCGAATAAAGAAGAAAAATATTAATCATGACTTGAATTTGTTCCCCAAAACTTCACCCCAGACTTTTCCCAGACCTAAAATACCCACCAAATTAAAAAATACCTATAGCTCTTTGCCAGTGTTATGCAGTTTTGCACCACACAGTTTATTCCTCTGGGCATGCTTCACCTCTTAAGTGTAATTGTTTTTAGTTTTTGCATAATCCTGATGAGAAATAGAGAAAAATGCTGCAAATATTTTACACGGTTAATGAAAGTGAACTTTCCTTTGACTTGGATCTGCACCCAGAAGTCTTCTTTTTACCATGCTGAGGGCAGTTTTAAGCATCTGAACCAAAATTTACTGTGTTCCTTATTCACATGTAACTCCATTAAATTTTTCTAAAATTTGTCTTGTTATTTTTTATGTAAACCAGCATACAAACTGTGCTGAAAACAGTAAAATTCTATCACAGTCCCCTACACTTGAACATCAACTCCCAGCATCCATCAGTGAGAGAAAGGCTGTTTCCATGGTACCCTGTTTCCACACTGTTGCCATGGAGTTTTGTTGCCTGGGTGTTGGTGGGGGTGTGACTGTAGTTTAATCCAAGATGTGAGAGAATGTGATAATTAGCACAGAGCTCAAAGAGGATTTGCACTGTACATACGCACTTGCGTACAAAATGCCATTAACAGCTGCTGCCTTTCTCCTGGTTTGTAATTTAGAAGTAGACTTTGAGCTGGTTTACTTTAAAAAATATTTATTAGTTTGTTTTGGAAGCTGTCCAAGGCTTCAGATATTCCTAAGTAACAATTTTGCAGCCAAACAGGGAATAGAGTGCACTTATGCTCTTAATACTGGCTGCACCTCTGTATCTGCAGTCAGTAGTTATTTGTTAAATCTTTGACCTGATGGCTTCTCTGTATGAGCGAATTTTGGCATCAGACTATCAAATAGACATACTGGGATAGGAAGGAGACATTTTATTGGTGTTTTTTTTGTTACAGAGTGAACAAACTACGCAAAAGCAACACTCACACATGATTGAAGGTTGTTTCTGCCACCTCTCTCTCTTATTTTTTATATTTTAATTTGTCAGATGTTATAAATGCCAACACCAATACTCCAGCAAGTAGCAAATATTGGCAGATAATATTGGGGCAGTTATAATTATCAATCCACCTATGAATTGGTCCATCTCTAATAGTTTCTATGCTCATTCAGTAATCAGAGTAATCAGAAAACTACATTTGGACATACATACACGCTTCCAGGGAACACCTGGATAGAAAAACAAACAATAGAATACTATCAGTCATGGATCGTCCTCCTCAGAGCCCAGACCTAAACATTATTGACGCAGTGTAGAATCATCCTCACAGGGAAGCGGGAAGAAAAAGACAGAAACATCCAAAGACGAGCTTTCAATGTCCTTCAAGAAGCTTGGAGAATTATTCCTGAAGACTACTTAAAGAAAGCTGATCTGAGAGAATTCAGGCTGTGTTGAAGAATAAAGGTGATCATATCAAATATTCACTTTCAAGCTTGTTAGAATTGTGCAAACTCTGTTTTTGACTTATTTACTGTGTTTCCAAATGATTTGCAAATGATTTAGTAAATCACTTATTTCCCATTTTCCTAGAAAGGTGACTTAAAACTTTTGCACAGTACTGTAAAACAAACAAACAAACAAACAAACAAAAAAAATGAAACAGATTTTCTTAACACTGAGAGCCCGTCCCACTAACATTTTTAAAAAAAGGATCAATGTTATTTTTAGCCATTGTTTCTTACTACTGCACCTGTCAAAAATGACCCAAAGTCATCTTATAAAACCTTGGCTCAAGAGATACTTACTGTATACGATTGAGGACACATTAATATATTTCTAATGTTTTGTATGTTTTCATTTACACTTGGATGTTTATTTGTACCTACAGTGTTGAATTTCAACTGTAATCCTTTTTAACGACAGATGTGACTTATGTACAGGCAGGTGACACTCACCAACCCACATACACATAAGCATACACACAGACACACAAACATGCACAGACTGCAGGGATAAACACATGCTGTTGCTCTCCTTCCAGCAGCCATAATCTGCTAAAAGCCTTGCTGTCCCGATTGCATTATCACCTTTAATGGAATATTACTGACACAGTTTAGGTCTCCGACACAGGCAGTATTTCACTGAGATGACAGATCCGACCTTTTTGCTAGGAAAATGGCAATAGCGAGGAGTCTCTTTAATTCCCACACATATTTACACACATGTGTGTGATGTCTCTGCTTTCTAGGATTTTGTACTTCTCTTTGTTTTGTGCACTCTACCTCCTATAAACAGTTCACTCTTGTGGAATTTTCATAATGTTACAAGCTCAGAGGATTTCCTCATTTGTAGCAGACTAATGGTGGTGACCACCAGTCCAACCAGTTGTGTTATCTTTTTTCGGTTCTCTCTTGGGTTGCCACAAATTCCTTGAAGCTGTTTGATCCCATCCAAAATCAAAAGTGTAGTTGCTTAAAAGGTGGAGTAGGAACAAAAAGCTGTCACTGAAAGGAGCGGGTGATATTAGAATAGAATGCCTTTATTTGTCTCTATACGGGATGTACAATGAGATTGGAGGGAAGAGCTGTGAGCCGCTGTGTCTGCGCTTGTCGCCATCTTGAAAATATGCAGATACTGTATATACTGTATATTTTGGAAATATACAGAAATTGCTGGACACTGCACATTACTGAACACCAGTGTCAGATTTACTGTTGTGAGATTCATTTTGTGAAGTGCAGTTATGATGACGCATACTAACCTGTCAGTTAAAGTTTACATATGTGTAATTAACATGTAACACTATCTATGGCAACTTATGGAAATTGTTCTGTTGCTCTTTCAAAAAATGGGCAGTAGTACTGGAACTGAAGTAGTTTATTTCTCCTTATTTTTTATCATTAACAAACATCATATCTAATCAACTAAAAATATAAGAAACTTTCCACTCACAACTAGATCATATTAGTGTATCATCAGTTAATTGGAGTTTTCTTGTAAGCCCAACTGTACTTGAACTTAACATATAAGGTTTAAAAGCTAGCCAACCATTGGTGACAAAGACCATATTGAACCTCTTCCTCAGGTTCAGGTTTACGTTACTGAAGTCATACCATCCAGCCAGCCAGCAAGTCAGCCATCAATCCAAAGTCAGGTTGCAGTGGCAGCAGGCTAAACAGGGTATTCCAGATGTACTCCCCACTTTTCAATTCCTACTAGGGGATCCTGAGGTGTTCCCAGTGAAGGTTTGGATGTAGCTGGAGTAATAAATCTCTCTTCAGCATGATAATCTGGTACAGCACCTACATTACTGCTGACACCACAACAATCCGCTCGATCTAAAACCAAAAAACATGAAACACCACATGCAAGATCAAATTTATTATGTTCATCTGTGTGATGGCTGCTGGAACAAAACTGTTTTTATACTGTCTGTATTTTGGGACTTTAAATCTTCAAGCAGAAGGAAACAACTGAAACTCACATTCTGCTCTCTCATTCTTGTCTCTGATAAAAATTATTACCTGATGCTTGTGATTAGAAAAGAAAAAGAGAATAGGAGGATTGGCATATTTTACCAACAAATATGGTAGGGTAGCACAATCTTCACACAAGTACACAACGGAGACAGACATGCACATTAAAAACTCTGTCACTGCTGCACGTACCTTCTACCTTCCTGCTGTATCCTCTCAACTCCATGCTGGTCTCTAGTTTTCTTTCATTTGCTGCCAAGCGGTCTGCTGCTTCTGTCATCATTTATTCATCCATGTCTCATTTCTGTCATTCTGTGTCTTCTTCAGCCTCCTGTACTTTTAACCTTTAGTTCTACACGTTGCTGTTCTCCTGGCGTGATCTCCATTGTTCTCATTTCCTCTGTTTGTCTGCCCTGTCTGTCTACACGCTGTTCTTGTCCTTTCAGCTAGTCTGTCAGATATGACTTTGTCCCATAGTGACTTCTCTTTTTCTCCAGCTGTCATTCATTTATGTTTGCTTTGACTTTTTATCTCAACTTCCTTTCAATTGACTTTAGCAGTTTCAGTGATGTAGCTGTTTGACTATCAAAGTCTGTCAGCTTTAGTCCAGTTTGAACATCCACAGGAAGGATTGGGACAGGTTTGTGTATTTTATATTAGCATGCTAAACACTAAACTGCTAGCATCAACATGTTGCCACTGTAAGCATTTTATAATGCTGCTGACATTAGCATTGCTTAAAACAGCCCAGCTTCATGGAGCTGATGGAAAGAACATCAGTAACTTTGCTAGGCCTGCACAATGAAACACAATCCCAGAAATCTGGTTAATGGAGGAAAACATGCACAACTATTTAGTACACTCACATGTAGTATTTTACAATTCTGGAAAGCAATCACTGACTCTTTTATTTTTGTTTGCATTGCGCAATAAACAGCAGTTCAAATTTATGTTGCAGTAAGTGTTGTTATAGTCAGTGATGTGTTTGCGGTACTTTTAAAAGCCAAAATCATTCATGATTTAAAATGGCCTGACTTCCTCTTCAATGATATCCCCCTGTGTACCTCAGCTATTTTTAGATAATTCCCTGAAAGTCCTGTTCTGACCACAAAAACAGCAAAAAACAGCACTAGGCACTAATATTTTGAGGGGCAACTTCAGCCATGCCAATCAGCCACTTCTTTTTAAGTTGATGCAAATATCTAAGGTAGTAATAACCATAGAACATATCTTTATAAAATGTATCTGTGTTCACTGTTTGTATCGAGGGTTAATAATGCTCAGCTGAGTGTCTTGAGTGACTGTTAAATATGCAGTTTGAAGTTCATAGCATTTATATGCCTGCAGATGTTGGGCTTCGAGGATTCATCAGCATTTGCTTTGCAGAGAACTTCTCTCAGAAGGAGCGGCCCTTCATCAGAGTCTCCAGGGCAGAGCCTCAGCTAAATGGCACAGGCATCCATGTTATTGCCTGAGCAGACAAAAAGGCCTCTGGGCTGAATGCTCTGTGGATGCTCACTTTTGAGTTTAAAAATGAAAAATTAGATGATCAAGATTTTTTTTTTCATATTATTCATTCTATTTTTCTGTGAGGTCTGAGTCATCATTGGTCATGGCCTTAACCCTATGCTATTAGAAGTTGTATATATATATATATTTTGTTCTCACAAATCTTTTCATTTAAAGGGGAACAAATAAAAAAGAAAAAGAAAAAAATCTAACAGGAAACTTTTTTTAATCTCAAAAAAGTTGTTTTTGCTTTTCTTTAAAGGACACTGTTTGGGTTAAGGTTCGTTTCATCACAAACTATGATTTAGACCTCACAGGGTTATGTTAACTGAAATATATATATTAAAATCATATATTTTAATCCAAGTGGCACAGATACTGCTTTTCTGTTGTGGTCTTTTGACTGAGTTTGTCTATTTCTAACTTCTCTCCTGTGAATCTGAAAGAGTTTTAAGACCATTTATGTATTAGTTTATACTTATGGACACACCTTATGGAAAAAAACAATTGGGTCACACCTTTGAAACAACAGCAAACCTACGTGGTCTGCCACATCATTACGGACCATGATTTTCTTTTCTAGGAATTCTGATTTTAATCTCCAAATTCTGACTTTTCTCAGAAGAGGATTAGGGTCAGAATTCTGATAATTAATCATGTAATTAATGTTTTGAATAGGTGTTGTGTTCAATTGATTAGTTGTGGGAAAAAAAGGATTTTGGACAGCATGACAAGATGTTTTGTACTCTTTCAGTTCTTTCCTGCAGGTTACAGAGCACGGTGTAGGACATGAGGTCAGAGGTCATGTCTGAGGGTAAAGTGACAATTGATGTTGGTAGACATTTAATCAGGCTTGATGAAGAGGTGATGGGAGGAGCCTGAGGCCTGTTTGACTGTAGTGTGGTTTGAATCTCAGAGAGCACAATGGGAAACAGAGACCGAGAGGGTTAAAGGCGATGTTTCAGCCATAGATTTTAGGTCACAGAAAGGTTTGGTGTTTGCTGTCATGCATGGCTATTTCTGCCTGTCTGGGGCGGAAGCAAGCTTCCATAAGTAATAGATGGGGGGAGGGGAGGAGGACGCAAAGCAGAGGAGGAGCAGTGCAGGTGGAGGTTGTGCTGCTGGCACATCATTTATAACCCTCTGTCTCCCCATGAGATTGCATATCGATCTGGAACTAAAGACCAATTTACTTAAAGAGGAGACGGAGAGTCAGAAAGCAGAAACATGCATCACTTTCTGGTTCACATTGAGCATTAGGAGTTTATGTCTGTACCATGAGTGTGCTTCAGGTCTGACGCCACATGACGAGTGTTACAAGTTTAAATTGGCTCAGAGGCCAATTTATAAGCCAAAACATGGAGTGAGGTACCAGTGAACTGTGAGCATAGTGCCTTAGGCTGAATAAGTCATCAGGTCATAATAATGGCTCAGTGTGCTGGAATCTGACGGGAAGAGAGAGACAGAGAGGATAAAGAGGAGCAATGAGGCCGCTATATATAGAGAGTTGCTGTGCAAAGTGAACAGTGAAGGAAACCTTTGCACAGGCTAGTGCAAAAGATGAACTATAGAGGAGTTTATGTTCTGCAAAAGCCAGCAGTCTTAGAGTCTGTTTTCAGATGGATTCAGACATTTTATCCCCTAAGCCTTTCCTTAAGCAACCCATTTGTGTGCATATATAACACACTGTATTTTTGTGTGACTGGTCTTTGCCTGGTTAGCTCCACAGCCTGAGGCATGACTGGTTTTCTGTTATCATCAGTGTGTATCTGTGTAGCACCAAGGGATAGAAAGAGCCAAAAAAAAGAGAGAGTGGGCGAGAGGGAAGGGAAAACGGAAAGTGATAAAGGTTGTCAGGGGATGCTTGGGGCTGTGGGACCATCTGTTGCTAAAACAGTTCTTTTCCATTTGTTTTCTTC
>VUQJ01011039.1:5373-15426 GCA_015108635.1 Andinoacara biseriatus
GATTTTCATGGATGACAGCTTGAACGCCAGTGTAACAGATTGTTTGGGTGTAGACAGATGAAACAAGTGCAATAGCGTGCAAGATAAACAGTGATAAATTACTGGAAACTGTATGAGTGAGGGAATTTTAGATTTTAAATCTGATACATCGAGGCCCTCACCGGAAAGAAAGCACACCTACGTCCACACATGTTCACTGCCTGTGTCCTGATTATTCATTCATCTATTTAAATAATAAGTTACAGACTAATCTGTTGGCTGTTTTGTGCGTTGAGTCATACCTGGTGACACGGTTTTGATGCGGATAGGATGGGGGCAAGAGTTGAGGATGCCACGAACGTCTCCTAATGTCATCCCTAAAACTGGTGTTCCCCCAATCTCTAGGATGATGTCACCCACTGTGAGGCCACCGCCTGGGGCCGACGTGACGAAGGGAAACTCTCCATAATCTGCTCCTCCACCGATGGCGAGCCCCAGCTCCCCCGACGAGCCTTGCAAGGGTACGAAGCTGTCTAGCACCTTTGAACGCCAGTGCAGCTTCTTCACCGCCGTCTTAGACATGGCGAATGAACTGCAGAGAAAAAGAAACAGGTTTTTAGAAGGTGAGTAGAAGGTGTCAGCAGGTTGAAAAAAAAGAAAAAGACAAGATGTGTCAGTTACATAACAAGCAAGGGAAATATCCTGTGACTTCATGTTATTTAATGTTTGTCAGTTTGCTGATTATTGCCTGGGGAGTTGCTGTGTTTCACATCAGAGACTCATGAATAATTCCAGCGTCACGGGTTAGGATGGCAGCTTGAAAGTCAAGAGCAAGACAACATGGAAAATATGTCTATGTTTTATGCAAACATACTACAACGCAGCAGCCAAATGACTGACCAGCCAAAAGATTGGGAGAAACTTTCCCTCATGTTTACTGTGCTCTTGGCATATAATATGTTTCTGTGTAAACAGGCAACAAAGGCGTGAGTGTACATCCACAGTTACATGGGAAAAACGGAGTTTGCGTCCGATGGAGGTACGAGAATGCATTTTCACACACTGTAGTTGCGGTTGAAGACTCGCAGTAACACTTACGTGTCTCTAGCCACACGTTTTCTAGACAATCAATAACCACGACATTCGTTTTAATGTGGATAGATTCTCCTACTGTCTGCCAGCGTGATGATTCGTGCACTAATGGCAGTTGGTTACAGTGACAGTTAAGGCGAATCTGTCCTTAAATAAGTCTTTTTTTTTTTTTGGTAAAACACATTTCCTGGAGAGCAGCTGTGTGTTGTGGGGAGTTTGGGGGGGGGGGATGTAGCTGGCACAGTGAAGATTTGTTTGAGCCGTCCGTGATGTGACAGCTGCTCTGCCAGAGAACAGACAACGTTCCTCTGACACGATCAGAGCAGCATTGTCACCTTAATGCACGGTAAGACGCAGCCACACAAGGCAGCACATCGCAATCAAAAAGACAAACACAATGTGTGGAATAAAAGCTTTAGAAGTGCTGGAAGGCAGATTTAATTTCCTTCGGGCAGCATTTGGCAAGCTTTTGCCCTCAGTTTCTAGTCTTTAAGCTAAGCTAAGCTACCCACCCCCCCCCCGGCTCGGGCTTCATAATTACATAGCAACATGAAGGTGATATCAATCTTCTCATCAAACACCATTAAGAATATTTCTTACTTACTTTGGAACACCTCCACTAAGTCAATTTTGCTTAAATACAATATCCCAAATGGATACTACTGATCTCCTCTTCCAGTGTGGCCAGGAGATTAGTCATTACACTTTACTTCCCCAGGATGCAATCCTCTTAAAAGGCTGTGGTGACCCCTGGTCAGGCAGGGTTAACATGCATCACCAGACTCAGACTTAGCAGTGGGGCCTCTAGGGTCCTCTGGCCCAACAGGCCTAATAAGTCTGCTTCAAAGAGTGAGAGAAGGACAGGATATATCTAATCCTTTCTAGTTGACTGGCAAATCAACTGGCGGCTCTGACAGAGATCTTCTTCCATCCTCTCTCCTGATGCTCAACTAAAGAAGTGAGATCCCTGGTGTTTTTTTGGGTTTTTTTCTACAAAAACAGACAAACGAGGAAGAGATTAATTATAAAAAGCAGAAGCACAAAAGAAAGAAATGCAGATGGATGGTTTGTGTTTTTGCAACACACTCAGTGAGTAACAGGAGAGGAGCGAAAAAAGGGAAAAACCGAGGTCAGACAGAGATCGAGAGGCGCCGCGCTGCCCGAGGGCTGGCGTAGGACTCACTTGTTTGACCTTGCAGGACTTCAGCTCAGGCGACATGAGTCAACACTGGAGAAATAGTTGAACCCCAAAACACACAACTTGCATTTCAGTCTTTCTAGAACAACAGGCTGTCACTGTTATTCAAGCACACTTGAATTAAACACAATCAAACAAGCAGCGCTGTTTATGCCGGCATATTTCAGCCTGAAATTATGCTTATCACTTCAGTCTTGCCAAACAGTGCCCCCAGTCCCTCCCTCTCCCGCTCCCTCTCTACCCCACTGTGAAACCTTCTGCAGCAACATTGTCGACCTGCTTCTCCAAAGCCAGCCATCCGCCCACACAGAAAACAAAGCAATACAACGTGCAGCGTGAGACCAGAATTCCAAACAAAAGCAACTTTTTCCATCTAATCACATTGTACACAACATCTACATTAATCCTGAATAACAAGTCTGTAAGCTGTTGTTCTCTTCGTGCTTTATCTAAAGATTTCTGGGAACTTCTCAGCAGCAAAGATTAAAATGCTAAAAATAAAACAGCTGATACGTCTGGAGTATTATTCTGTTGGAACTACGCGGTCGCACTGTTGTTTCGGAATCTTGCGTGTTGTCTTGACCTCCTGCGTCTGATGGCGGTTTAATGAGCCACAGCCTGTCAGGTTGCTGAAGCCTGACTCGTCCCGCCGCAGACACACACCCTGACGCTCTCTTTCCCTCCCTGCTGTTGCTGTTGACACTACAAACCAGCCCTGCACGCTCATCTTACCACGTCCATTAAAAACGCATTGTCATCAAGGCTGGGGAGGAGTAAGGGCTATTGATTCTTCAAAGTTATCTCATCATGTTAGCCCATCTTGTTATTCAGAGATCATTAGCTTGCAATTAATATAATTTTGAAGGTGATGCTGCCTCGTCCATATAAACAAATTGTTACTGCACGGGGCAAAAACGCCACAATCCACACGTTAAAAACTTTTGAGCTGTTGAGCAGAAATAAAACAGCCTGATTTGCCCCCAGTACAAAAACATGTTTTGTCTCTATAGCTAATTTTCATTTTATGTCACATATAGGGGGTGAATTATTCCTTTTTAATAATAATGGTTGTATAGAAGTCTCTAAAAAAAACAGCTCTCAGATCAGTGAACACTTGCTTAATGATATTATCATCTCAGTTGCAAGTTTCAAGTCTTATTGAGGACAACATCATACTCATTTTGATTGATTTGATTGACGAGTAGCTATAGTAGGGTGCAGCATCCAAATGGGACTTTGCAAACCAATGGATGTTATCACGGTGACCACATCCATCTGTTATACAGTCTACGGTGCCTCCTCAGCAACATTAAAGAAGTCTTTGCTCCAGTTTTGGTCCAAGAAATTCTAGCAGTTTGTATGTGTGTTGTTTAGTACTATTTAACAGATATCTGTATCCAAGGATTAGCCAATAACTTAGCGCTCTACCTTCGCATCCCCATATAGTCATTTCTGCTTCCAAATACCCAAGATGGCAATGGCCATAATGCTAAAACAGAGGTTTCAAAAGGAGAGCCCAAAAGGTGGAGCAACCTGCAGCCATCTTTTATATACAGTCTATGTAAATAAATAAATAAATAAATAAATACAAGGAAAAAATAGATTTGCTGTCATCAGGAATTTTTTTCAGATCAACATAACAATATGTGATATTCAAACGATGATGAGATGATGAGCGCTTAATCTTCCTCTCGTGCTGTGCTAGAAGTACTGTGATTGTGGTCTGAGCTAAAGTCAGCCACACGCTCACAAAGAATGGCAACATCCTGATAGATAACAGCTGTAGTTTTTACCTTGTTCCCCATCTTATCCACCATCTTATCAATAACGAGCAGCCTAGGCTAAAAGGGATGCCAACAATGCTGAAAGGATTAACCAAAACACGGGAAAAATTGAAATGTTAGTTTTAAAATGACAGCAGATGAAGTGTATCGCTCAAGTTGTGAGACTAATAAAGCTCATCCTGAGGAAAACATAAATCCGTGTACTTATGTCAAATCAATCAAGAGATACACTATCTGCACAAAAGAACTGAGTCAACTTCACATTACACTTGGAGGAGCTGCCATGGAAACCTATGCCACGAAGCTCCCAGTGCACAGTTTTTGTGCTGAAGTTAACACAAGAGGAGGTTTTAACCTCTGTAACTTCACACGGTCTGCTACTTCAAGTTGCTGTGGTTCCTAAACACTTCCACTTTGCAATAATACCACTTAGTTGATTGCAGAATATCTGAGAGGAAAGAAGTTTCACAAACTGGTCAGAGGTGTGGAATGCTACTACAGCACCACGCTCTTTGGAATGACCCATTCTTTCACAAAAGTCTATAAAGGCAGACTGGATGTTTAGGTGCTGATTTTTTACACCCATGGCAATGCAACTGAAAACACCCGAATTCAAAGATTAAGAGGTGTGGCCCAGGACCTTTGTCCATATAGTGTATTTCCACCAAGAAACACATCAAATAATGACATGAAAGACAGCAGGAGTCATCCACTGCGGACTACGACTGCCTGTACATAATTTAATAGCAATTCATTACATAGTTGTGCGCTCAGTATAAACCAAAGTAATGGCCCCACCAGCACTGTCACAAGTAGAGCCATTTTGCTAGCATGAATTACATAGAGTCAACACAATATGACACAATATGCAGGGTCACCGATATCTAAGCCTATAAAAAGAAAGCTCTATAGAGATTTCTGACCTTTAGGTCAGAAAAGAGCTGACCATTGCATATCCAGTTTCACTGACTTCCTCTGCACCATTGAGGATCCCTATAGCTTGCAACCTCTGCCTTTCAGTGTAATTTCAAACCCCACAGTGATCCGTCAGGGGCAAAACACACATCTTCTTGATTTAGTCTATTCTTATTGGCCTTTTGTTGAAAATTAACTCATAATATTGGTTTATTCAGAAAGTATAGTGCATGTGCTAGAGGCTATGAGTCAGTGTATAACACAAACAGCTGTGCCACAGAGATTTCAGTATGAAAATGTCTTTTCGCCCTGAACTACATGAATACTCATTATCCACAGAACATTCATTGTTCTTAATTAACCACCATAGTTATTTTTCCATGGAAAGAAAGGCAAACTGCACTTTAAGCCTCGTCACAATATAATAACGCCTTATGAAACAGCAGTGCAAAAGCTAAATGTTCATGTCACAGGCAACCAAATCCTTTACAGTGATTAGTCTAAAAAGCCATTTTACCCCTGGCAGTTCATAGTCATGAGCAGAATACTTTTATTACAGGACAAATTAACTTAGCGGTTATTTCAGGTTGGATCTCGAGGGTGTTAATTTATTAAAGTTACAAAGATGAGTTTTGCCATGGAGCTCAATAATTCAAAGTCAACTTGAAGCAACGAGGCAAGGACAAGAGGGAATAGCACTTGACATTGGGCTGGACAATGTCTTGAAAGACCTTCAGGAAAAAAAAAAACAGTGGTGTAAGCAAAACACATCAGTTAAGATGAGTGAATAATTGAATTGCTCAGTAAAAAGTATCTCTGGCGAGGCTAGGAAACCAAGAGCAACGTGTCGTGGCAGATTTATCCAGCAGGGTGAGGCCAGGGTGCACAGACTTCCATTTAAAACAGCACTTAAAACAGTTTTATTGACCGCACAGCTGTTAGCAATGAATTTAACCTTCGTTTTAGCACCTCAACACCTATTCTCATAGTCTGCCCGTATCGATAACAGAGGTCCAGCTTCATGGGGGGAAAGCAGCGACTGTCAGCTCTTGTGATTCTCCGCATGTTCCTGATGTCTATCTAGATGCCGGGCCTCATCCCCATCAAAGCCGTCTCTCAGCTTGTAGATCACTCGCTGACATAATCGGCTTTGACAAAAGCAGAGTTTGTTCAACTTCTTCCAAAGATGAGAAACTTTTAACACAGTCAGCTTCTGCCTGTGAGTTCTTGCTCTGATCAAACCCTGCTTTCCTCACTTTAACCATCTAATTCTAAATCTTTACATCGTGATCTGCTGCCCTGCGCTACATGAAGCTGCAGACAGGACTGGTATATGCTCATAAAAGCTTTTTGGTTGGTTTGACTTGGTGAAGTCATGCTTGCTCTGTTGTCCACATTTTTGCTTCAGCTCTAAATGGAGCCTACGGTAATGAAATTAGCCTGGGCAATTAGCTCAGCTACAATGCTCTTTGAATTTGTGCAGGCTTATTTTGTATTTCATGCATGCTCACTGAAATTCAAGGCAGTGAACAGTTGTCTTTCCTAAATGTAAATTTTGGTGGATATTGATGAACTGACTGTGTGTTTTGTCAGCTAGAATGTGACCAGCATGCTTAAGGGCTCCATTTGTCATCCTCGGTGCTAATGCTGGCAGTGAATAAACAAAAAAGAAACAAAAAAAGATTTAAGCCTTTTTTTTTTTTTTTATAAGGCTGCACGAGCCAGTCAGCATGACTGTGCATTACATAATAATTACTGACCAACAGCACTGCACATCAAACCTTTACAACAGCAATTGTGAATGTTTCTTGGTCACTAAATAAATGAAAAAGTATAAAATGTCAAATAATTGTTGACTCGTGTTTCAAAGGCGTTAGGATTTCCTGCTAATCTATTTCTCATCACTGGAAATTAAATTAAAGTTTACAATTGAATATTTTCATAATAACTTAATCTCCTGGTTATTTTTCCAATTATCACATCAACCTTTAAATCTGTAGAATGTAAAACAAACCAAAAAAAGCCCAAAAAACTTTCATTAAAAATTTTAAAGGCCTAGCATATTTTTTAAAAGGCCTAAACCTAATAATATTTCAGTCAGACAACTCACATTTGAAATGATTTATTACAGCTGCAGCTCAGATATAGTTCAGCATCAAAGCTCAAAGCTCAACACTTCCTACTCCACTCACTGGCCTCTTTATTAGGTACACCAGTTCAACTGCTCGTTAACGCAAGCATCTAATTAGCCACAAGGCATGTAGACACAACAACCTGCCGAAGTACAAACGGAGCATCAGAAAGGAGCAGAAAGGTGATTGAAGTGATTTTGAAAGTCATTTTTAAAGTGGCATCAAACCTTGAAGCAGATGGGCCACACTGGGTGACATTTCTGTCAGCTAAGAACAACGGAGTGAGGCTACAATTTCACATAAGCTCATCAAGATTGGACAATAGAAGGTTGGAAAAATATTGCCTGGTCTGATCAGTCTCATCTTCTGCTGTGACGTTCAGATGGTAGCATCAGAATTTGGCATAAACGAAATGAAAGCGTGGATCCGTCCTGCCTTGTATCAACAGCTCAGGCTTTTGGAGGTGTAATTTTGTGGGGAATTATTTTCTTGGCACACTTTGGGCCCTTACTACTAGTTGAGCATCGTTTAAGCATTGTTGCTGACCATAGCCACCCCTTTATAATTGCTGTGTACCCATCTTCTGACGGCTGCTTCCTGCAGGATAACGCGTCATGTCACAAACCTCAAATCATCTCAAACTGGTTTCGATGAGTTCACTGTACCCAGATGACCTCCACAGTCACCAGACCTCAATCCAACAGAGCACCTTTGGGATGTGGAGGAACAGGAGATTTGCATCGTGGATGCGCAGCCGACAGATCTGCAGCAACTGTGTGATGCTGTCATGTCAATATGGACCAAAATCTCAGAGGAATGTTTCCAGCACCTTGTTGAATCTGTGCCACAGAGAATTAAGGCAGTTCTGAAGCTACAAAGGGGTCCAACCCAGTATTAGCAGGGTGTAACTAATGAAGTAGGTGTATGCATATGTTGTAAAAATTAGGTAATAATAAGTAAATATCACCCCGGAGCCTACAGGTGGTGTTAATAAGAAGGTTCAAAAGAAATAAATATTCTCATTGGTCAGAATGCAAAGAACACAGCCACAATTTTCCAGTCTTTTAGATTTTACTTTAGAAAAAAGGTTGTTTAAACACGGGAGACATACATGGACTGTGTTTGCTAAACTCTGAAAGAGACAACGCAAGGTTAGACTAAATCATTAACTCAAAGATAAACAGGTTTTTGTTTTTTTTTAAATCAGGAGGAGAACAAAATACACTGACCGTAGCTGTCCATGTGGGAACAGAAGGGAGTGAAGTCCTTATCTAATGTGTGAAGGTGAGTTTGGTTAAGCTACAAAGGAACACAGGAGCATATCAGTGATTAGAAAACCAGGACAGGAAGTGAGGTAAGGGGGGGTGAGATGTGGATGAGTGAGGAAATGGGTAAATGAAATTTCCTACAGGTGTTTTCTGGAGTAGTGGAGTAGCGATGACACGTTGAAGGCAGACATGTAACATTTGTAGCTATGTTACTACTGTACACAAAAAGGGTGACAAATGAAACAAAACCCAATAAAAAGTATACATGAGGTATGACGTAATGGGCCTTAAAGTAGCACCAGAACAGCTTCAGTGCTATTTGGAATGATTCTTCAGGTGATGTAATGAAGGCTTACAGGATCAATTTCCCCCAAAAAATATTCCCTCATTGGTGTTTTAATGATGGTGGCGGAGAGACACAAAAGTTTCCATACTGTAGGTGTTCAATCGGGTTAAGATCTGGTGACAGTGAAGGCCGTAGCATTGATTGATCCATTGATTGAACTCCTTCAGTGACCCCTTGTGCTTTTTTATGGATATGTATTGATTTGTACTGGCCAGCCCACCAGGGGTATAAGTGAACCTAAACCATCCAAGCACCCCATTGCATAACAGAGTCACTGGCTCCCCTCATTGTGGGTCAGGAGTTCAAGGTTTTTCTGTGGTGTGTGACTCTCCTCCATATAGTTCTCGATTACTTTTCTGCTGGTATTGATTACTTAGCTAATCATTTCTATTCTAACCTATATATTTAAAGGGTTTGAATAGCTGATGCAACCAAACACGTAATTTGATGTTTTAACGTTCAGCTCACTTCACTTGTGATGAAGTTTTTCACTGTTAAACTGACATTTTGACTGTATCTTAATTATTATTTTTTGTTATTGTCAACAAATTAATTAATCCATTCCATCGTTGGGGCAGCAGTCTTAGCAGAGACACCCAGATCTCCCTCTCCTCCTCCATCTCTTCTGGGGAGTCACCGAGGCGGTCCCGAGCCAACCGAGTGATATATTCTGTCCAGCTTCTGCCCTGTCGCCTCCTGCCTGAAACGCCTCACCTAGGAGGTGTCCAGGAGGCACTGTAGCCAGACGGCCAAACCACCTCAACGAGCTCCTTTCAATGTAGTAGAAGAGCAGTTCATAATCAATAAATTGATTATTATTATTACTTGTTGGCTCAAGATTCATAAACTCAATTAGGGCTGGGTGATATGGATCAAAAATAATATCACAATATTTTTTTAGGTGAATGGCGATATACGAAATATATAGGATATATTTTTTTCTTCCCAAAAGGTATAAAGAAAAAGGCACTTATGAGTCACACAGGCACTTTTTTTTAAACATTAGCTGTAGATGAGAAATTGCTCAAAAATAAACTATTGGCATATTTAAATAACAATGCTTCTCAAATAAATTAATGCTTTTCTCCTCCATAACAAAACACTCACAGCTCTGCTTTTAAAATTTAAACAGAAAAGATACTGAGCAAAAACAGCAAAAGGCTGACTTATTATTTAAAAAAACAGTCTGCAGTGAAGTACACTTTACCAAAGTACTTCCTCCTGTGTGTACTCCTGTACAGCCAGTACTAACAGGTATTTCCCTAAACGAGCCCACCTGCTCAATACAGCGTCTACGTGTCCGCACATAACACATAAAAAAGACTCACTTCCGTTATTA
>VUQJ01011045.1:9350-19718 GCA_015108635.1 Andinoacara biseriatus
GACAGCAATTTTGGGTTCAGTATCTTGCCCAAGGATACTTTGGCATGCAGACGGGTGCAGCCAGGGATTGAACTACCAACCTTCTGATTAGTAGATCACCTGTTCTACCTCCTGAGCCTCAGCCACCCCTATATAATAATAATGTTAACAACCTTCATGTAACTGTAATAACATCTATACATTTTATACCACAAGCCACATTTACCCAATTACGTACACAATCATATAGTGCATTCTATACTTGTTCTTTTACTATTACACACTACTGGTGGACACGAGGGGCAGCTTCACAGGGCTTCTGTACACCCCTTGTGTTTAACAGGCTGCTGTGAGTAGATGGTGTATTTGAGTAACCTTCCAATTATGTATAATATACTAAACATACTTCACTATGATGTTGTATTTTTTTTTTAATTGACTTGGGTTTTGTTTTTGCCTTCAGTGTTTGACATTGTAATCTATATGTATCTGTTCCACTACAGCAGACCAGAGATTTCCATAGTTTTGAGTCATTTATCTGCTCCATATCAATGAATGCCTGCTTTCAACCAGCCACTGCATTCAAGTCACTTTTCTGTGTCATTTCTTTTTATTTCTTCCTCACTTAGTTTCTTGACTGTTATATCAATAACCTTTTCAGTTCTCTTTATTTTTTACTAAAAGCTGCTTTGTTTTCTTTTGCACCACAAAGCACCTGTGCTTTCAAGCATTTTTTTCCCCAGAAGTAGAATATTTCTAGCTTACCATTAGTTTTTTTTTTGTTTGTTTTTTTAAATATTCACTATGATGGTGCCAGCTGTTGCTTTTCCTGTGGAGTCCTGTTAGATACTACAGAATGAATCAGAACTTGAGACTCAGTTGTTGAAATGAATATGTCTATAATAGGATTTCAAACTCTGACGAGAAGCGAAAACTATTTTTATTGCAAAGTAAATAGAGCTCTGTAAGCTGAAACAAAATGTAGCATATTGGAGACCGATTTTGAAAAGCAAAATGTAACTGCATCGACATGTACAATGTTATCTTATTATTGACAAGCCACATATTTTTCTGCCTTCACTGAAACTATTTTTTCACGTTTAATATATTTCTATCAGGCACAGAGTCATGGTACATATTGGCTGACATTACAAGGATCATCGGCAAGTGCTATTTGGAGCTGCTTGCTGTTCTCAGCATCCTATATACCATGTATTGTGTACTCTTCTCTGCATGATAATAATTAGCTTTTTGTCTATTAGGCAAAAGTCATTTTCTCACCTTCTTACAATGTTTATTTGATTGGACTGAGGTAATTTATTTTAAAGGGAAGGCATTCTTGGCTCTGCCCTTCTTAACAGTCAGTACTGATAATGTATTTGCATAGTGCATATATATATATATATATATATATATATATATATGAGTTTGTAGGGTTTGTAAATAACTGTTTTCGATAGCAGCAAAAATATGTCTGGATAACTAAAAGTAGTATATAAAGAGTGACAAAATTTAGTGTCAGTGACTGTGAGGATTTGTATCCTTTTTTACTTGTTTATTCATCAAATGGTTGATTTCAATTGAAATAGCAGTAAAATATCAAAATGTAGCAGGTAAAGTAAGTATTTCTATTCTTGTTCACAGTTGTTAAAATGTCCAGACTATTGAAAATCACAATAAAATAAACTTTTCTATTAGACAAGGTTGCAGGATAGATGGGCCTTTACTGTTGTTGAGTAAAGTTGGGCAGGGCTTGTCGTGAAAAAGAAAGCACACCCACTGTCAATTCTAAGATTTTACATATCAAGCCCTAATAAAAAAATCACACTCTTTGCCACGTCTTAATATTATTTTAATGCAACTTCGTAAATGTTACAGATTGGCTTAATTGTTGTTAAATAAATATGACATAACTCAAAAGCAGTGTGTGAAAAACCCAGTACGCCCCATGATGGCTTTTAGAGCCATTTTTATTTTTTAAGCTGTCATTTTCTGTATGACTTTATCAGCCTCTTATTCTGTATATTTGTGGAGGAATTTTAGCCCGTTTTTCTTTACAACATTGCTTCAGTTTATTGACTGCTCTCTTAAGGTCTCACCATTGTATTCCAATTGAGTTGAGGTCTGGGCTTTGACTGGGTCGTTGAAACACTTTTTTCTCAACCATTCGGTTGTAGAAAGAAGAAAAAAAAGAGCCTTATTTTTCACATACATATACATGCAGTGAAATTCAGTCTCTGCATTTAACACATCACACAGAGACAATGTAGTACACAGTACAACGTGGAGCAGGGGGCAGCTAGAAAGTGCCCGGGGAGCAACCTGGGGGTTTAGTGCCTTGCTCAGGAGCCTACAGTGATGCCAACCAGGGATTTGAATCAGGGTCCTCTTAGTGATGAACCTGCTTCTTTCCTCTAGGCCACCACTCCCCAAAAGCTGGTGTGTTTAGGATCATTGTCCTCTTGTATGACCGAGGTGTGGCCAAGCTTTAGTCTCACAGATGCCCTCACATTTTACTTTACAATACTTTGGTCTGCAGGGGAGTTCATGGTTAGCTAAGTGACTGCAAGGTACTCGGGGACTATGGCTGCGAAACAAGCCCAAATCAACACTTCCTTCATCCTCCTTCTTGACATTTGCTATGCGATGTTTGTGCTAATATGCTGTGTTTCATTTTCACAAATGTGGCCCTGTGCATTATGGCCAAACATCTCCACTTTGGTCTAATCTGTACAAAGGACATTGCTCCAGAGGTCTTGTGGCTTGTTCAGGTGCAAATGTGCAAAGTTAAGCTGTGCTGCTATATTCTTTTTATAATTAAGAAGCTTTGTCTTGGAAACACTTTCAAACAGGCCACACTTCTTCCGTCTTTTTCTAATTGTGCTGTCATGAACTTTACATTTACATGAACTTAAATATTTGAGGCCTCTAAAGTGTGAGATGTACTTTACCGGGCAATGTGTGCGCTCTACTGAGTGTCCTTCTAGTTTCTGTGATGTCCTGATAAACCTTAGAATTTAAATTCTTGTCTTTGTATGTTTGTTATAGAAAATTAAGATATGAATGTGATTAGAGCATCCTGTAATAGTCGTGCTGTAGCTGTTATCTCAATATTTTATAAGTGCACACACTGGCTGACATCTTAACCCAAACAGTCAAACAGTTTGTTGGTAAAGTGTTTCTTTAAAGTGGACAGTACCATAAACAAAGGGCTGTAGAGAAGACCAGTTGTCAGCTACCGACAACAGCATGGCTTCAAACTGCGGCAGGAAAAATGATGAGCCCTCCCACAGCTTGAGTCATTTGTCTGGAGGATAATTGGTCTCTTCTTTCCCATGTTTCACCTTGCAGCTGTACACACTCTCCTTTGAGGATGATGAGTATGTGTACTGGTCCGTGTGCATGTGTGTGTGTGTAGGTGTGTGTGTGTGAGAGAGTTTGAGTCAGCAGGGTCTAGGTGGGGGTAGAGGAAGGTCCACCTGCTTGGTCCAAGTCACAGTCCATTCATCTAGCTCTTTTAAGCAGCATCTTTGTGAGTGGCCTAGCTGTGGGACTCCATGAAAGCAATGCATTCCCATCAAGGTTGTGCTTTGTTAGCCAAGACACCATTTGTTAATTACCTTGCAAGTCTTGACTAGTTGGAACATATATCATCACTTTCCTGCTGTAAACACCATAAGGCAGGCAAAGATCAAACATCGCCTATGTCAAGCAAGGGCAAAAACTACAGTATATGTAATTTTCTGTGCATGCTGTTCAAAAGCAGTTTAGTCAACATTACTTTAATTGATTAGATTTGACCAAAAATACTCCAAACGCATAAAATCAATTAGAGGTGAGGCTTTCTAGTAACCTTTATAAAAATGTAGCTGCTGACCAGTATAATGAGTTAAATATTTGTTAAAGAAATAGCATTTCAGTGCACATGAATTGCTACAAGGTTAACCCATTTGGGCATCAAGATAAGAAAACACTTTTTCCCCCTTATCCCCATTCATGAATAAATGGTGTTGGACAAAATGGATAGGTGTATTGCATATTTTATTTTGAAGGACAGCTTTGCCTATTTTAATATGAAGATGTTTTTGTACCTTATTGCAGATTGAGGAGTATGTTTTCTTACAAGATTATGGATACAAATAATTAGCATTTTACAGAAGACAGATTAAACTATTGAGGTTTCTTTTGTAATGTCATGCGCACATTGCATTTGTGGCTACCTTGGTTTTGATACAACTACTGGTTGCTAGGTAAAAATGTGTATTTGCTGACTAGTTGGCAGTGGTTCCTGGAGGTTGCTGGTTCTTGCTGGGTGAAACTGGTGTCAAAGAAGATGCTGCACCAGATAACACTTGTTAATTGCTGGTTGAGCTGTAATAAAACTTGAGAAATTGTGACAAACTGAAAATAGACAAGGTTCACCTTCAAAGTAAAAGTTATTCCTCAGCGCTGCAGCTAGCATGTTTAAAAAGGCACAACGTTTACTTTGAAGGCAAATGGTCCATGTTTCTGCTGTGGGTCACACTTTTCACAGTTTCAGCACAGCTGAAACTGAGTAGAGTAGATGCACAGTGTTTGTAGAAAAGTCTTTCACTTCCATTTAAACTACAGGTGACTGCAGCAATATGCTAGCGACCAAAGCAATCACAAAGAGGTTTTTCCCAACTGGTTAGGGAATACACTTTTTCCATAGCGCTAATGGGGGGTTACTAACCAGTTTCTAGATCTGTGTAACTGGGGCTTTTATTTTCCCAGCAACTGTCATCAACCACTTGCAACAGTTCAGGGAATACACATTTTTCACTCATGATGGGTGGTTGCCAGATGGTTACGGAACAGTCTCAAAGCCTGTATGAGTGGAGCCTTATTAACTTGATCCTACATTGTCCCCATGATTGTCGCACGTCCAAAATGGCTAACAATTTAATTACCTGTTGTTAATAGTCACATGCTTGCAAAACCTTAGTAGCCTTAAAAATAGCTTATAGATCTCTTATGAAAGCATAGGTGTAAAATGTCAACAGTTTGGATATGACTAGCTTCCTAAGGCATTTTAATCAAATGCCAGCACTCTTTAATGTATCTTCCTCTATTAAGGAGTAGTTTGATGGCCACGTCATACATCGATTGCAATAATATTAAATAAGGAGGGGTAAGCCAAAATACTTTATCTATTAAACAGCAGGGCTACTGATGTGTTCACGCTCTGTGAGATTGACCAGTGTCAAAGAAAAACTGGCAAGTGCAGTTAAAAAAAATAGCAGTAATTCAAACAACAGTGGCATTTCTGCTGGATAACATCAATGAACAGCAGTCAATCAATTTCAATTAATTGTTTATTTATATGTCAATTATACATATATATATTCTATAGATTCAGTTTGTAGGAACATGTACTATACAGGAGACATGAAGAAATTACAATAAAGGCAACAAAAGAAACTAAAATGAAAACCGATAAATACTAGTAAAAAGAGAAGTGTTTATCCTTCATGTACATTTAATGCACAGTGATCAAAACAATAAAAGGTGTATTTCAGTGAGCAAAGAGCCACTAGGAGTAGGGTTAAATTTAATTATACAAATAATAATAATAAATAACTAATTTCACTACTAAAGCACATTTAGTAGATATTTCTGTGCCCGTTAAGCACCCATGTAAGAGCAAAAGGCAAGATTTACAACACAAATAGAATAATAGCTAAAGATGGATCGAAAAGACTTTGAGAGTAATTGCAGGGAGTCGAGTAGAGTCGTTTTATTTCAGTGTGCAGAAAGTGACGTTCAGCCCATGATGAAAGATTGGAGTCACAACTGCGACTGCTATGAAGTGGGAAGGTCATTCCGGAGGTAAAAAGAGTGCAGGTATAGTGATACCAGAGCAGAGAAGGGACTGCTAAGCAGACAGTATGCATGTTGAGCTGCAAAAAGGCCTGGGGGTACAGTATGGATGTGGCTCTCTTCTACTGTAGTGCCAAAAGTCGTGAATAAGATAAGAGCAGCTGCCACATGAATTCCTGTTGCTGTTGTAGTCAAAAGCAAGGTGACCTTGTAAATTCACAAACCACTGAATAAAATACTCGGTTTTTATCATCATTCAATTTCTGACTTATCTCTCTACTGCCCCTCATTTTCATTTCTTTCAAATCACAATGACTTACAAAAATGTAAGCTTTTTTTTTTCTTTTTTAATCAACCAGATACTTTTTTGATCAGTCATATAAATATGCAGTGCTCTTTCTGGAGTCTTTGTGAAAAAGGGTCATCTGAGAGTCAAGCACTAATATAGTCAGGTCACATTAACTACTCTGTTTTCAGACTGACTCAAGCAACATTACAATAACTGCATGTCTGTTGAGATAAGAGAAGGGCAGAAATGCAGAGTGACAGGTATCATATTTACTCTTTTCAAGGGAACTTTCCTGTTACCTTATTGGCAATCATCTCTACCTTTTAAAAGCTCTATATCTAAAATAATCCTTCAGTACAAAATAATAATTAAATGTATTTTAATTTGAGTAAAACATAAAGTATGACTGTATGATTTTAAAGGTTTATTTTTTCGAGAAGGGTTTCTGTATATTACTCTTTCACCTAAGGCGCTTGAAGCTATGCAACCCATGACGCAGTTCTCAAATGCATGAAACCTTACTGTAGACGTAAGCCACATTTCCTGTTGCAGTTAACTCTAATAACAGCGAATCAGATCACTGCAAAAGCTTTCCTGTACCATCTCTCCTTTCGGCAAGAGATGCGCTGTGACAATGACTGGGGCTTTCACAAACAATGGAGTCCTCTTTCTGGGGCCCAGATAACTCCACCTGACACCTGACACTGAGCATGAGCTCCCACCGGGAGACTGAGAGCTCTGTGGCTGTGAAGTCTGACTGGGTGCTAGAGTGGCCTTGGGCACCAACAGAAACAATGGCAGGACTTGATCCAATCCCACATAGTAGAGTTGTTATACTGGAATTGTCCTTGACCAAGACAGTGGAAGTACAGAGCTTAGGTTAAAGATAGAACATTGTTTATCACAAGCTTCATAATGTCTACCCATCTAGTTTCTTTCACATTAAGTTGAAATGGCAGTGCAAGTATGCTGACAATGCAGATGTCAAAGTCATTTGATGCTGCTAAGGTACAGTGAAACTGTGTTGTGAGGAGGGGCTATTAAGGAAGCCTAAAGGACTACAGACCCATAAGCATTAGTGGTCTGTGATTTTAAAGTTAATTTAACTTAATCTGCACTACGAACATCAGATAAATGTGCATTCTTGGCTCCAGGGGGCTCCAAACTTTGCAGTATCATTAACCACCAAGGCAGAAGTAATTTGATCAAGGCTAATTTTGTTATTAGCTTGATTGTGTCCTCTTCCTGACCCAGGCAAGCCAACAGAGATAAGTAGGGGCTCCTTCTCTTTGGATGCATGGTGCGTTACAAAATTTTACAATAAATAACTCAAGAACATTTTTCTACTATTATGTATTTCTAATTAACTGTGAAATCCTAACTGTGAAGTTCTCGGTTCCACGGTGTGTAAATGAAATGCCACTTATAAATTAAAGGCAGAGGGGACACTTTGCTTAAAGCTTTAGGATTAAATTATTTGAAAAAGACAAATTAACTGATGATAGACTAATTGATGAATAGATGCATTATAAGAGAAAATCCAACCTTTACTTTCTAGATGATCAGGAATTTCTGACCTCTTTGTGATTTTGAGCTAATTTGCTAAACAAACAGAGTTCTTATGAAATGGTGGCAATCACACACTTTGATTGCCCCTCAGTCGCACAGCTGCCTGTGGCTCTGAAAGGCTCTAGTACTTCCTCCTGCACAAGTACCTTGATACTAATCAGCCGTTTTGTAATTGAGACTGACAATTGTGCTCCGCTACACGGGATCAGTAGCCATGGAAACCAGAGAACATTCTTCATCATGAAAAGCTCACATTTTGTGATAACATCTTGTTCTATCTCAACTGGCGCAATCATCCACGACACAGACAAGACACTAGCGTCAGTAAAACTAAAAGCCAAAAATAATGCCCATTGCTTGGATCGCTTGAAGGGACAACAGCGGCAACAAATTGAATAGTTTGCTACAATCTTGAAGGGTAGAGATATATTTCGGATCACAATAAACCATAAACTGTGACAAAACACCAGTTTTTAAAAAAATCTTTATACAACCATATTAAGTCAATTTAATGTGATTAAATGGGAGTTGGAAAAGGTTACATTGTAACAAGGGCTAAAGGTGTGGAAACCTTTCTAACTGTAACCCAGGCTTTATTCTTTGTTTTGGCTAGCTTGCTAACATTAGCTATAAATAATGTCAAGTGTGTGTTTTGCCAGAGTTGTATGGTAAGTGAATCTTATGCTCATATATACAACATATACAGGAGCAAGATATAAAGTCAACCATTTTAATCTTAAGCTAATTGAGACCTGGCTGCTTATTAATCATGCTGTAATACGTCTTAATTATGCTGAATTAATCATGTTATTTTTTCTCCTAATTAGTGGATTTTTTTTTACCCTCTCTCTCTCTCCCCACTGTTCTTTTGTAAATCATTTTTGTTAATTGGGGGTTCATTTTATATTATTGTAGGGTCTTTACCTTACAATAAAAAAACACCTTGAGGTGACTGTTGTTGTGATTTGGTGTTATATAAATAAAATTGAATTTAATTAAATTTACTTGAGCATAATAGCCACATTTGTTAAACATACAACAAAACATTACACAGATTTCTTTCAAATAAAACAATGCATAGTCACTCTCATACTCACACTCCTCACCTTCACTGTGTATGCTGCTTGCAAGTTTAGTCATCCCCCCCAAAGGAATATCTGAGGCATGGAAAAATCAGCAAAATATGTAGTTCATTTTCTCTTTCCACAATAATATGTAGAATATTTGACCTGCTGTCAAAAGCACCTTCGGAATTTAACAAATCATTTGAGATACCTATTTCATATAACTAGTTTGACATTCAAATGATTTTGACACTTCACACTGTGCAATATGGAACACAGATGACTTGCAAAAATTCAGATGCACACAAATCGAACTGGAGTCTTGACTTTTGTTGCAGAGTGATAGTGACAGCCCACTGACCTCAGGGTTAGTTGGAAGGGCATGCTCTCTGGAGTTTTGCCCCACTGTTTCTGCTACGGCCCCACATAGCCTACTAAGTCTGCATGAAATGTCCTCAAAGCCTAGAAACCTTGAGCCATGCATTTCTTTTGCCACCTAACTTAATATGACATGTTCCCTTAGAGCAATGCACTTTTAATACTGCATAATCCGACTTCGCTGACTGCAGCAACATGGAATCATCTTTGGAATGTGGTACTTTTACCTCTTGAAAGAACAAGTTACCAACCTAACAATGGTAAAATCGAAGTCTGCATTCCTTTGTAGCCTGTCAATGAAAGCCCAGCTGAATGAAAAATCTCAGTAAAAACTGCAAGAGATGCACTTTGTGTTTACCTTATACTGAGGTGTAAGTCTTTCTTTTTTGTACTGCAAGCAAAATGAAAGTGTGGGTTTTAATACACAACAGAATAGGATGTCAATCTTATAAATGATTTAACTGCAAATAATAGTTTGTTTGAAGACCCTGTTTTTTTTTTTTTTGGTTTTTTTTTTAGAGCTGGTTTACATCTGTCAGCTTTCTCTTCTAGTAAACAAAATAAATCATTAAATCTTCTCCAGTGATTGCAATTAATAAAGTCATTATAGTTCACCCTCGAGCATGCACTGGCCTTGTGTTGTGTTGATACACACTGGCAACTCCTGTAAACTACAATGTGAAAATGTAATGCACGAGAGTTCATCAGACACTTCTGTTAAGGACTTAAAGACTTTTGTCCTAAGTTAATCAAAAGCATGCTGATTGTTAGACTAAAATCAGATCCTTGTAAGAAAACATTATTACAACTCCATGCGGCAACTCATACTCTTATTTCAGTCACTTCATTACCCCTGATGTAGAGTTCTCATATTTGCTGAGACATGCGCAATTCTCCAGGGCTTGTTGTCTCATGAAAAGCTGCATCAGCAATAGGATCTTCTGAAAAAAAAAATCAGCTGGGAGAGAGAAAAGCTACAGCAGACACTTCCAGTTTCTATTTTGATTTATTGCACTTTGTAATTACAATAACCAAAGGGCTCTGATGTGCACATATTCAAATACAAGCTGATTTATTTTCTTGCTGCACATCGAAAGTTGTTATACCCTCATGTAGTTTGCTTACTGCAGTGTGTGTGTGTGTGTGTATGTGTGTGTGTGTGTGTGTGTGTGTGTGTGTCCTCTCTGCAGGGATATCTGGTCTCTGGGGTGTGTCCTGTATGAGCTCTGCACCCTAAAGCACCCAGTA
>VUQJ01011050.1:2633-14666 GCA_015108635.1 Andinoacara biseriatus
CTGCCAGTTCAAATTATTGCTAATAAGTATATGTGCAGCTTGCCTGACAGTTCTATCACAGAAACATACCTGTGGTTGCAGCATTCCTACGAGAGCAGGACAAACTCACTGGCTATTATTGAAAATGTTAACCCGGTGGTACTCAGAGAGGGAGTTTTTTTAAAAAAGGATCAAAGAACAAGATCTTGGGAACATTTGAAAAAGAATTGAAAGGTCTAGATGGAACTGTAAGAAGCTTTGTACAAAAACAAAGACTAGAGGGTGAGAGCCACTCCTAAAGCATCATATTTCCATCCTGCCCAGAAACCTTTACTTTAAACAGTATTGTAATACAGTGACAGCAGTGGCGAGTAAAATCGGAGACGTAATAGAGATTTCCAGTGTGCAGGACAGTTTAAAAGAACCAGATCTGCATGTACATCTGCCCACACCCTTTTTTGGTATGCTCATTCCAAATGTGTCGACACACAGTAAAATTACCCTATTAGGTGATATAAAGAAAACATTCCCCCTTTTTTTTCTTCTTCTTTCCCGTCTTTGGGATAAAGCACCTGTATTTTGGAGTGAGCGTGAGCCTAAATTTTGAGCACACACAGTTAGATTTAAATAAATCTCCACCCCTTTAATCACCGCCTTAACTGACTGATAGTTAGTGTACGTAATGGGTATGATCACATTCAGCAGGGCAAGATGTTAGCTCACCATTAACTCAAAAACTGCTTCTGTTTAAGTTCATGCTTCTCATAAATTTGTATTTTTTGGTTTGCATTTTCCACAGAGCACGTTTAAGCAGCCAGTCTGCTGTGGACGGGCTCATATTTGCGTGTATATCTTTCTAAAATTAAAATATTCTTTCCAAAGTCTTATACGTGTAGCTTTATTGGTTTTAAGTTGCATTAATAAAAACCACCGCTGAGAGCACAGCAGTGAACCGACGTAAACAATGCTGGCATCCTGCAGCTGCTGCACGGGCAGTGTTTATAGACAGGGAGTAAGTCCGGGTAATATCCATTACATTACTGGCAGGATGCCTTACTGATTGTATCAGTCCATCCAATGAAATTTGAGTAGCGTCTATCATCAGTAACTAGGGTTTTATCTGTTGCTATTTTTACTCGGGTAAATCATCTCGATTAAATGAGGAACGACTGCCCACACAGTCTGTGTCAGGGTGTGCAGACAGGATGGTCTGTGATGCCAGATGTCACATGATGACATGAGTACGTGGAGAAAATAAATCTCCCTCTTAGCTCGTGTGTGTCGTCCTCAAGCTCGGGTCCTCTACCAGAGGCCTGGGAGTTTGAGGGTTCTGCGCGGTATCTGAGCCGTTCCCAGGACTGCGCTCTTCTGGACTGAGACCTCTGATGTTGTGCCTGGAATCTGCTGGGCTCACTCTTCCACTTTCAGGGTTCCAACTCCTAATGCTCCCATCACCAATGGGACCACTTCACCTTCCACATCTGCTCCAGGTGTTCCTTCAGCCTCTGGTACTCTATTCTTTCATGCTCCTTCCTGATGTTGCCGTCTGTTGGGATTGCCTCATCTACTGCGGTCTTCTGTTCCTTGTCAACCACGAGTATGTCTGGTTGGTCGGCCTGCAGCTGTCTGGAACTGGAGGTCCCACAGGACCCTATCGTTTTCAGCTACCTTTGGTGGCATCCTCTATTGGGACTTAGGGACATCTGGTCCATGTGTGGTACAGATGTTCCTGTGCACTATCCCAGCAACTTGGTTGTGCCTCTCAGTGTACACTGTCCCAGCTTGCATCTTACATCCTGTGTTGTATAGTCTCCAGGGCACCATTGCGTAGTCTGCAGCTTGGGTCCTGTCAGCTGAGGCAGACTCCTGCCTCTATGGATCTGGTGCTTCAGGCCTGTTCTTGTGCAGCCATGATCGGAGCCTCTGTGCTGGCCTTTAAGCTGGCCTTTTCTAGCCACTTATGTCAGCCTCTTCCTCATTCTGTCAATGGTACATCCCATGCAGAAGCTTATTGTAGGGCCTTTACCTTACAATATAAAGAACTCTTAGCTCAGACTTCCAACATCCACAAGAAGGAGCTGATATCACAACTACAGACTGAAGAGGTGCAACACAGATGATGATGATGATGAGGAGGAGGAGGGCAGGTCAGGGCGGAGATATCATACTCACCAAGACCCAAGAACAACTGGTATGCTCAATGCCAGAGCAGCTGAGAGAAGATGATGTCTAAGCTGGAATCGTGGACCCTCTGAGGCTGATTACCAAGACCATGTGAAGAACCCTCTGAAACTCTTCTAAATGATGTCAATGCAGTACTGTGGACAGTCTCTATACAGTATATACAGAACAAGTCATAAGTATGAAGACAAGTGTGCCCAAACTTTTGACAGGTACTGTATATTTGGACTCTACCTAAGTTGCTTCACATCATTTTAAAATAAAGTTTATTTAGCATATTTCAAAAACACACAAAAGTGTGAAGTGAAGTCCTTCATTGAATCCTGCCTTCTTGATGCTGATTAAAACCATCGAGCCTTGTTGAAACAGCTTAAAGACGGGGATGATGGTTATATTGAGCTGCAGTAAAACAGCAGTGCGTTACATTATTGGTGCGATCACACACACAATACACAAAGTGAAGTTTTGCCTCACATGAAAACACAGGAGTGAGGAGGAGTTCACTACACTCTGAGCTCTCTGCTGATTTTCCTGTCTTTAAAAGGGGGAATTTATACCGTGCAGCTCAAGCTGCTCCCAAACACACAAACGTGGTTTTGTCTTAAAGTCCACTGAGCAAGAATCCATGTTGTAAAATCATCCATCCATCCATTCGTTGTCTAGGTCATGAATAAAATCTGGGTTTGTGAGAATGAATTTCATTTTTATTTACCTTTCACGCAGTATCCCAACTTTTTCCACAGTTGCTATATTACCAAAAACGAGGAAAATAAATCTGCTACAAAGTGCATGGATAAAGTCTGAAGGTTATAACTCCAGAGACATTTGGTAGCACACAGACTAACCCAATGCATTTCAGCTTGTTGCCTTCATGAGAGTCATCATAAAACATATTATAGACATTTCAAATAGGTCAGTTAAAGAGAACAAATACAAAATTAGATGCGTCTCCAAACTTATTCGCCAATGAGCCACCAACACAGGTGGGCGGGGCATGTGATCATTTGCTTAAAGCCTGCTAGGGACGCGAGCTGCTGGAGCTCCATCAGATGTGTTATCATCTGGCAGTGATCAGCTGACCTGCTCCTTCTGAGCTGTAGTCAAAGTGTAAACGTGGAATCTGGTAAGTTATAAAAGCATCAATCAGCTTAAATTTAAATTCAGGACCATCAACGTTCACTGAACCTTCCAGTGAGTTCAGTATTCTCCTGCAGCCTGTGAGTTTAATGTCAAAGACATTTCACAGTATTGATAATCTGAAATCAATGACATCACATCTTCAAGCTTTGCACTTCTTCACATTTATTAAAGGTTATTTGCTGAGTAGTTCCTATACTTAAAAATAGCCTGTCATCTGTCCTTTTTGATATGTGTGATTATCTCTGTGGCCTTAGATGGAAGTAACTCCAGGCAACAGTCCACAATAAACTGGATTGACATTAAAATGTATGGAGCTGCCAATCAAACTCGTTTACTTAACAAGTGAAGGTGCGTGAATGCTGCTTTGCACGTTTCCAGCCCTCCGTAACCGCGGTCAGGCCCACCTAACGTGAATATTGGCTTTTTTATTCAGGAATTCAGAGGCTATAACACTCAGGACCTGCAGCAGCATCGGATGAGACACACGGGCTTTAGCTCCAAGCTCATGGCTCTGAATTTGAGACCGGCGTCCCAGAGGGGCCTTATCGTCATAATGAGTTGTAAACACAAGGGAGGACAGTTCAGTGTCAGCTCCCATAAGTGTGGTGGGAAAGTCCCAGCATCACTCTGATGAACCCCACAACAATAAGCACAGCAGGGCGAGAGGAGAGGAGGTTTGTTGTGAGGATCTTGACTTATCAGCGCCATGACAGCAAGCGCAGACACAGTGACTGGGTCGAGCTCAGTTTTTGTGTATTTGTTGTGCTCTTGTACTTCTGTCTTTGCGAGGACATTGGGGTTCAGCCCCCAAGAGAACAGATATTTTTGAGAAGTGCAGAAATCTTGTCAAGCGGCGAAAGGACGGTGACTTAGAGTTTACGATTTTGGGGAATTATTTGCTTCATGAAAAGATTAATGCGATTTTCTCCAGGCAGTTTTCTGGTTCCCGGCATTTCCGTATCGTGTGAAAGGATCGGAACAGTTTTAAAATAGATAAATAAATCAGAATTTTGCAAACTCTAATTTCTAGTTAAAGTCAGTCAGTCTAATTCACAGAAATTCCAAAGGATGCAGTTTTTTTATGTGCTCCCAAGTATCCCAACATGAGCATCATTAGGTCAATTTACTGCCAGTAAAACCCGGACATCAATATAACCTCAGATGAAACAGCTAGCTGGCTAACTTTAGCATTCCTACTAACATGTAGCCAGCCTGTCTGAGCGGGATTAGTCAACTCAAGCTCTGGGCCAAATCCCCCAAAATTCAGTGAAATCACCAGGCAACCGTCGATTTTTCCACTTCTCAAGATGGTTGCCATCTTTATTTTTTTTTTACTCTAGTGTGACTGAGCGATGCAAAGTAAGGCTGTTTGTGAGGCTTTCGCAGTATGTCGCATGCTGGGTTCAGCACACGGTTCACAGAGCTGCAAAGGACAGAACAAAACAGGAGGAGTTTTCCAAACTTCCAGCAGGAGTTCAGTCTGTTTTCTGTACCTAAATAGCATTAAAAGGTCTGTAGAGTTACGAAGAGCAAGCCCTAACAAATCTAAGGTGGATGCATCCTTTCTACTGGCCCTGTGGGTCCTCATTACACAGCATAGCAGCCAAACTTTCAGCCTTTGACTGCAGCGATCGCTCTCAGTCACCGTAACACACACACAGCATACAGTACAGACAAAAATGAGGCTGGTGTGAAATTACCACAGCAGGTCTCTTAATCGTCATTCCACTTCCTTCCACGTTTTCCTGACAGCTAACGAGAATTAACAAAGACAGATGACTCTATCCAGCTGTAGGAAACTACAGGATACTCTTTAAAAAAAATCGTTAATACCAGTCTTGGGTTTTAAAATTAAGATTTAAGTTGAACTCTACTAAATATGAGGTGACTCTGTGACACTGTATACACTTCATGTTAAAACAACATGAAGAGAAAAATAGAGAAAAGCATGTTTTAGAAAGAGGAAGACAAACAGGAAGCTGCTGCTCAGAAAATGATTAATCAAGGCAGAATTCACAAACGCAGGATGTGAAAAGAAAACGGGAGAATAAAAAAGGAGAAATGATGAGTGATGACAGAAAATCGAGTGGGGACAAAGACAAGAAGTGACGAAGAGAGATGAGACATGAAGCATTAGAGGAGGTACAGGAGACGATGAGGGTCGATGGCAGGGAGATGGAAACAAAGAGAAGCCCCTGGTACAGACACCAAACAATGAAGGATCTGAAATAAAAACGTATGTGCACATGCAGACAGGAAATACTGAGCTTCACCCTGTGTGTGTGTGTGTTTGACACATAAATTACATGCAAATGAATGCTCATTGAGCCAGGAACTCAGACCCTCCCTGCTGAATGTCACCATTAAAAGAAATGAATGAACATCTCAGTGTGAAATTTCCGCTGCAGGAAGCCAGACAGGTGAGCGAAGAAATGCCCAGATAATCAAAGAAGCTTTCTGGTGACTGAAAATGAAACGGCAGAGCTTACAAAGGTCTGATCTGGCTGTGAATTGAGGAGTTACTTTTATTTTTATTGCACCATGGTAAAGTGCAAACTGCCTCCAGGAGTGAAACCACTGCTAACACAACTTGGCAAGCATCTGCACAGACAGCATGCTAACACAAAGCTAGCCAAGAACCCAGAATGATGTTAAAGTTAAAGTGAGCACCGACTCCAGCCAAGCTGCCGGGGCCTGAAATTCAGTGATGAGCAGTCAGGCTTGCAGCATGTGTTTTTACAGCAGACTCATTGTGGTGAACACAGGAAGAAGGTGCTGTGCTGTGGACGGGTAGATAACCCAGAGAAGTTGCTCTTAACATTTGGGTTTATTGGGGCAACTTTAACTTTGTCTACTCTGTGTGTTTATGGTACTCTGCTGCATCCCACAATGCAAAGCACACATGGCCACACGCAGGTATTTAGCTCAAACATTCTCACCGGAGACAAACTGGAGCTTGTTTGGAACAGGACTGAGACGGCCTCCTCTGAAGGGCCTCGGTGTGGTTGCTTTGGTCCTCGAGTCCTGCTTTAGTGTCTTACCAACACGCACGCTGCAGGCATGAAATATGCTACAGTTTCAAACTTGTGCTGACTGTCGCACAATTTATTTACGTGAACGCTAACAAATTCTTTTTTCTATTTCACATTTTCCATAATCTACAAACTTCAATAATTTGCAAACTGATTTTTTTTAGGGTCCCCGTTTCACAGCAAAGGCAAGAGACCAAAAACAGCTTATTTATAGAAAATAATGTCATTGGGTGAGTTCTGCTTCAGCTGATGGAACCACAGTGTGACTGTTCGTTCAGGCTCAGCAGCCTCCAGATGTTTGATACATTTTATTTTCTCCCAGAAGGGTTACGGGACTCTGCACTGCCTGGATGGTTCCTATTGTAATTCCCTCAAGCACCATTACTGCAAAAGAAAACAAAGATTTTACCCACTAATGAACACATAGCAGAGATCCATGGTGTTAAAATAAGAGGTGCCATTTAGCGCTGTTCCAGCGATGTTTCTGTTAATGGACTGCAAGTGAGTTTCTACACAACGCACAATTATAGGAGTCAAATCTTTGATCCAGCATGGCTCCCGACGAGTAATGCAGGATAAAACTGTCTTCTCCTTAATAGACGAGGACCCAAAGGTGGCTATCTCCCCAAAAACCCAGGGTACGAGTACAAAGACAAAGACGAAGGGGGCTGTGGAGTGATGCTGGGGAGTAACCTGCTCACTGAGAACAGGTGTGGAAGAAAATAAGATAAACTGCAGAGAACTAACTCAAGTGTAAGACACACGAGTATTACACAGACTGAATCAGTGACACATCATCAGCTCTGTTATCTCTTAGTCTGAGACTTCATGCATCACAGAAACAAATCACCATCAGTTTTGCGTGGGTTCTGCTTCACAGGCGGCCTGCCTCCGGCCCCACGAACAGACATTCCTGTGACAGTCACACGGTTTGCCCATTTGGCTCGGGAGCATAGATGCGGCATCTGTGGCATGCACGCATACATCTGCTGTGTCACATGGAAGCCGTCCAGACCGGTGGTGGAAAATTGCAGCTTGAAAATGTTGCAGTTATATGGACTTTTCTCCTGTTTAAAAAAAACACTCCTCCGGGCGTTGTTTAAATAAACCCAGTTAGTCTGATTGTAATTAAAGCAGGGCTGAAGAAGAAACGTAGAGATGCAGTCTGCATACAAAGGAGCCTGAGGTGGGCTGACGACTTTAATACGACAAACTGCTGATTATTATAATTATGACAAGAAGTCAATGTTTTTGTTAAAGAACATTAAACACACACAAACACATCCGTCCTGTTTCCGGCTGCTTATATGAGTCAAATGAGCAATATGGCTGCTCATGCTTGTTGTATTTATGTAAGGGCAAATGTCTGCAGCTGTACTCTGACGCACACTCTCAGCATCATTAGTGATGAAATGACTCGCTCTGCTCCAAACAAAACTTTAAGTACCACATCGTCTAAAGAGGTACTAAGAGCGCTGATACAGCCTCGCTGCCTTCCTCATGTCCTCACTGAATGCGTGCATGCATGCACTGAGGGGAACAGCCTGTAAAATCTCTTCTTCTCTATACGGCCAGCCTGCTTTAACCATGAGCAGGTTACAGGCATGTGAGAGGCACAATGAGGCTTCAGTGCTATAAAAGATAAAAAGAAATCAGCTCTCTGTGAGAATTTTAATAGCTAACAGTTGGATCAGGAGTTGGAGAAACAAAGTTCCCTTTTTTGTTTTCTTGTTACGGTGTTATGGTGATACTATATGCAATAATCTCCACGATCTATCCATCACCTTGTTTAAATCTTCTGTTACAGGAAGTGCTGACAGACTGTTGTCACCAGCAGTGCGGCTGCCGCCCAGGGTCAAAGTTATTACAGCAATCCATCAAAGGCCTAATCCGTTTACAGGTGAGTCACAACAGACAGTGACTTCAGATGCGATTACAGTTAAGATGATTGGGTATATCTGGACCAACAAACCAGACTGTGTTATTAGAAAGGCTCAGTCTTCAGCAAGGTAATCACTTTTTGTTATATCTTTGGAGTAAAATGCACTACTATGGCATCTGACTTCAGTGTCCCTGCAAGGCATGAGTCAGCACAGTGCAGCAGTCATCGCATGTCATCGACACAGACCAGGACACGTCTGCTGCACAGTCGCGTATGTGCTAAATCTGTGAAGCTCAGCGGGAAACTGCTGCACATTGTGAGTCATGTCGACCTGCAGCGGTCCCACCGAGGTGACGGTAACATATCAGGATCAGAGGTGTGTGTTTGGAATGGTTCAAGTTTTTTCTGCATCTTTTAATACATAAAATTAACATTTTAAAATGTCAGAATCAGTTTTTGGTCTTAACACACGAGCACACAGTTCCGATAACGACGAGGCACACTGGAGAACATCTTTGTGTCTTTAGTTTTGTATCGTTACTCGTGCAGTGTTTTCCTGTGAGGTTTTTTAATGTGCACTCACACATTTAGTGTACTCTCAAAACAGCACAAACCTATAAATTCAATCTCAACTTGATAGATGCCACCTGTTCATGAGAGGCTTGCACCCTCCTGTAGTATACATTTAAATATATTATTTTTATATAAAACCCTTTTTAATGTTTGTAAATCCCTATGACGGGTTTTATGGGCAAAGCCAAATTGCTGTGAAAAAGCAGATTTAATACAAGATTTGTTGACTAACCTCTCCGGTCGGTGTAGGACCTACATGTATGGCCAGAGGCAAGGACATAAAACTGAGCTGTGCTAAAAGTCCCTGATGGCACTTCTATACAGTGACTGTGCATTGAATAAATGAACAATGAGGGAACAAGTCTGGACTTTGTAATGATGTTAGCGTGACGGCCACTCCAAATTGGTCAATTAATTCAGCTGCTAAGGACGTCTTTAGAGCAGAGCCATACTGCGAGGGAAATAAAGAGGGACATTAAGTTTAATACACTGTTAAAATGTCTTTAAGAAGCAATGTGTGCTCAGTGCTATAAATGGCAGGCGGCCAAAAGGACATGACGGCCAGAAACTGGACGAGAGGTCATTAGCAAACTGAAGGTGATCACAGAAGCTTGTCAGGTGTGAAAAAGCATAATGGGAGATGATCCTGGACAACAGACTTCATGACTGCTTAGAGGCAGCTGCTGGCAAGATAATTTCCCCCTAAAAACTGAACTGAACACTACAAGTTGTGTTTGCTAAAATCCAGTCCTGAGGGTACAGGTACTCAGTACTGCTGTAGTAGAAGAGGTCGAAACCCAGAAGCAAAGGAATCGCCTCCTTTTTTAGCTAGTTTTCTCCACAAAGTCTCATCTTTTCATATCGTCTCTCTCTGTATAAAATCTCTAAGCTTCTGCTCAAATATTCAATTCAATTTTATTTATATAGCGCCAAATCACAACAGTCGCCTCAAGGCGCTTTATGTTGTAGGTAAAAACCTACAGTAATACAGAGTCAACAGTCAAAATGACCCCCTGTGAGCAGCACTTGGTGACAGTGGGAAGGAAAAACTCCCTTTTAACAGGAAGAACCTTGCAGCAGAACCAGGCTCAGGGAGGGGCAGTCATCTGCTGAGGGGGGAGAGAGAGGACAAAAGACGCAGTGCATGATGGGAACTCCCCAGCAGCCTAGGCCTATAGCAGCATAACTAAGGGAGGGTTCAGGGTCACCTGATCCAGCCCTAACTATAAACTAAAATATGTAATTGAAATGACAGTAAAAACCGACACCATCGTACACTCGCCCCTGCACCCACACGGTTACAAAAACAGCATCGTTTGCACGAGCAGATGTGATGTCACTGTGGCATGTGCTACCATCTGTGAGGGCAACAATCATGGGTATCATTAAATGGGGTACCTTAAATGTGGGGCAGCAGAATGGTTTGAGACTGCTTTACTGCAAAAAGAGTGCGGTTGCAAAGCTGCCTGAGCCTTTCTGGGTGTCCTCAGGGCACTGCAGGGTCCTCCTGCAGTGACACGTTGGGTTAATGACCGTCGTAAGCTGGCACTAGGTGTCTATGGTTGCCCTGTGATAGACGGGCCTCGTGCCCAACCTCAGTTAGGAAAATGAAAGTCTAAATTTTACTTATACCGCTGTGACTATCTGTGTGTAAGTTGTAACCTGGGTCTGGATCACTTCCACTTGAGCACAAGAAAATCATACGTAAAAGCAACATAGTGGTTCTTGAAAGAGACCCAGTGTTCAGGATGCTCTGCAGGCACACATAAAAATAAAGAAACACAAACAGTTAGTTGTAACGTACAACCACGTAGATTAAACATGAACAATGCGTCAGTGAATACAGGGATTCTGATTTGATCCATTTCTGTTACATTTGCTGACGTGAAAAAGTTTCAGAGCTCTTTTCTGGGTGAAAACATTTAGTACACAGGAAACTATGTATCAAATTTGAATAAACAGCAGGACTGCGTTGGTAGGAACTGGTGGTGAGAGCAAGTATTCTCCTCCGTCTACACAAACTCAGTGTTAATAATTCCATCTGCGTTGTGCGATTGTGAGTAATCTATAAAGTATTTATAAAGTATGTGAAGCCAGCTAAATCTTCATGCCGACACCAGAGAAGAAATCATGTTAATCCTAAATATTACTATTCTGGCGCTAACTCATGGCAATCTGTAAAAAAAAACAACAAATGAAAGTCTCGGTGTGTCATTCTTTCCCACAACAGGGAACTGATGAGTCTCCTAACGACTACATGTGAGAAAACACGACTACAATGTGAGTGAAAATAATAATCAGGACAGGATACGTTGCTGTTATGTCACATTCTGAGCACGGCGTCTGTCACCGCAAAGCATGTTAGACAAGATGACGGTGCTGCTGAGCGCAGCAGAGAACAACACGCAGGAACAACCGCATGATAACAGCTTCCAGCCCATCATCAGTCGCTGAGCTGAGTCATGAGACTGAAGCCCGAGCACCCACGCTGTCATCATGTGGCCGTCTCACCTGGGTGGGTGTGCTCATGTGTAATATGTTTGAGAGAGGAAGAAACAGCAGCGATGTTGTCAAGCACAGTGAAATTAATATTTGTTTTTTTATGGCTTAAAGTTAGGGGCATGGCCACTAACAGGTGTGCTGGGTGCACACAGGTGTGGAGGTGTTGCAGGTGTGGGGGTGTAGCAGGTGTGGGGATGTAGCAGTTGTGGGGGTGTAGCAGGTGTAGGGGTGCACACAGATGTAGAGGTGTAGCAGGTGTAGGGGTGTAGCAGGTGTGGGGGCAGGTAGCTGTCTGCTAGGCCTCCACTTTGCTAATCTGAGTCCAAGACTGCAAAAAAAAAGTTTATGCTTCAAATTTAGTGAGTAAAATGAAACATTTTGTTAGTCTGGAACTAATTAGCAGGTGTGTGTTTCTTTCATATATTTCTCAATTTCTGTTTCAGATCATCTTACAAATTGTAATACTTTAATAGGAAGCAATAACCTGACTAAATTTTAAATGATGATTTCACTTATTAAGGGGAAAATGCTATCCAATCTGACTGATGGCCACACCTTCTTCTGAATTTTCCGGTAGCGATCAGAATTCATGGAAGTCATTGATGCTGTGCTAGTTTATGCCAAGCCAAGCCAAGCCAACTTTATTTATATAGCACTTTAAAAACAGCAGGTGCTGACCAAAGTGCTTACCATTAAAATACAACAGCATTAAAAAAAAACATAATTAAAATTAACAGGTAAGAC